>JAADWY010000171.1:0-49928 GCA_023336355.1 Pythium dissotocum | reverse complement strand
CCCCCCCCCCCCACACACACACACACGCTCAGCATCGAGGGTCACTCCCCTCTGCTTGCTTGCTTCAGGGGAGGGCGGACTCGGCGAGTGCCTACGTCTTCTGTTTGCCCCGCGTCCGGAGTTGGTCACTTTCCGATCTGCTTTGCTGTGCGGTTTCCCCCACATCCGGGTGTTGGTTATCAGCCAGACGATTTGAAGTGAGGATCCGTCCCCTCCTCCCATCTCGTCAAATCCCAATCACCGAATTGACCGGTGTCTGCTGGACCACAACATCAATCAAGAAGCTCCAGCCAACATCAATCAGTCATGATGGCGCTTCTCGGCCACTCGCACTCGCCCAAGCACGAAGCGATGGACCACGAGTACACCGACTCGGGTCTGGATGGCGTGCCCACGACGCCCACCGCCAAGGTCGCGACCATGGACGCGCGCTCGCCGTCCAACAAGGACTCGGACCGTCCCTTCATGTGCCACGAGCCTGGCTGCGGCCGCCGCTTCAACCGCAAGTTCACGCTCAGTGAGCACATGAAGACCCACACGGGCGAGAAGCCGTACGTGTGTCCTGTCGTCACGTGCGGCAAACGCTTCAGCACGTCGGGTAACCTGGCTCGCCACAAGCGTCTCCACGCGTCCATCAAGCCCTTCGAGTGCTCCATCGACGGCTGCAAGCGCTCGTTCCCGAACGAGATCAAGCTGCAGCAGCACCTCAAGATCCACTTGGGCGGTAAGACCCACATGTGCAAGGCCCACGGCTGCGGCAAGTCCTTCAGCACGGCCGGAAACCTCACGCGGCACATGAAGAACCACCACCACAGCGCGATGATGATGAACGGCGGTCACCACGCAGACCACCACGGCTACAGCCACCACAGCCACCACCACCAGTACTCGAACGGTTCGCTGAGTATCCTCCACAACCCGAACGAATCTCACTCGCCGGCCTCCGTGTCGAACCCGATGGTGATCAGCGACCAGCAAGCGCTCTACTCGCAGGCGACCCACGTGCCGTTGACTTCGTACGCCAGCCTGTCCGGCCAGGCCCCGCCCCCGCCGGCCTACAGCTACGCGTCGGCTTCGCAGCCCTCCATCGCCAACCTCCAGTACAGCTTCAGCCAGGCCAGTGTCCACGAACCAAGCGGTCCACACCACCACCAGCAGCCTCACCACGGCCACTTCCAGCACCACGTGCCAGGCTCGGCGACCTTCCCTCACAACCCGCTGCACCCGCAAATGTATGAAGATCTGCACGCGATGCACCCATTGAACCACCCGAGCCTCTTCGACGACGTGATCCAGTTCCAACTGGGCCACGGCCCACAACGCATGGCCACACTCTAGACTCTGTCTTCATGTTTCCCGTCTCGCCGTCGCACACGTGGCTGCTTGCGAGCTGCTCAACTCCCACAATATTTAATTGCGCACAATCAAATGAGTTTACCGTCCAATTTTTTTGTCTCATTGTTGCTCATCAAAATCTACTGTTTTAATCATGGCGTGGGAAATGGTTACGCGTAACCATTTTGCCTGTGTGAGTCTGATTCCGTTTTCTGGATCTGAGTCCCTGAATCTTTACGCTTGGGGATGAGCTGCCACTGACACGGTCCGAACGGAGCGACGACGTGTCAACCGCAGCATCGGACGAAGGTAACGTATTTTTTGGGTCAGAATTCGACCAGGTCAAATGATTCGACCCAGTCTATATTGGTAAATATTGAGAAGTAGTTGCCGCTGATCGCGGCAAGGGGGCTTAGCCGCGCCCGCTCCGCTGCGCTGCGCTAGAGCGTTCCCTAGTCGCTCACCTTCGCTTCGCTGCGGTGGCTCTACAATAGATAGATCTTCCTTGTTTGTGCATGTATTCCGCGCTACGCGCCGCGCCCCAACCTCCGCTTCGCTGCGGTGGGCTCCGCTCTCTAAGCGCTCGTCTGCGCAGTCTAAATTTGTATATTTAACTATTATATCTGTAATTATTATTGGGTCGAATCAGTTGACCTGGTCGAATTCTGACCCAAAAAATACTGTTCACGGACGAAGCCGACAGCGGAGGGATCCACCGGAGAAACAAGAGCCCAGCGCAGGACACGCAGCACGCAGAGGTGCAGGATGAAGCTCAGCCGCACGCTGCTGTTGGTGGTGGCGCTGGTGGTCGCCACGACCGCCGGCCACTCGCCCGCGAAGATGACGCACAAGCCCCACGCCACGCCCGCGACGCAGACGGCCGCCAAGGGAGCCCACGATCACGACCATGACCACCACGGCCATGACCACGATCACCACGGCCATGACCACGCCCACGACCACGACCATGACCATGAGCATGATCATGCGCACGAGGAGGCTGCGCGGCGCAAGGCGCAGGAGGTCACGACGAAGGAAGGCGCTCACGGCCACGGCGCCAACGACCACGACCACGATCACGACGGCCACGACGTCGCGCATCACGACCACGACGGCCACCACCATGATCACGCGCACGGCGACGGCGGCGCGACCAAGGCTCCGAGTCGTGCGCATATTGACCGCTTCTCTCCCAAGGTGTGGATGGAGGCACTGTTCGCGACGGCGCTCGTGGGCGCGGCGCCAGTCGTGGTGCTGCTCTTCGTGCCGCTTGGACTGGGCAATCAGGAGGCGCAGAAGCCACTGTTGCGCGTGTTCCTGAGCTTCGCGGCCGGCGGACTGCTGGGTGACGCGCTGCTGCACTTGCTGCCGCACTCGATGCCGAGCGGCGGCCACGACCACCACGATCATGGCCATGACCATGGCCACGACCACGGCCACGAGGGCCACGCGCACAGCATCCAGGATCTGGCCGTGTGGCTGTACTGCATCGCTGGTATGATGACGTTCCTCATGCTGGAGAAGTTCGTGCGCGCGCAGACTGGTGGTGGTGGCGACGGCCACGGCCACAGTCACGGAGGTCACTCGCACGGCCACTCGCACAGCCACGGTGTCGCTGCCGCGAGCAAGACGGACGCGAGCGCCAACGCACGCAAGCGCGGCGTGGCCGGCAAGGCGCTGAGCGAGGAGGAACCGGACAAGAACCACAGCGTCAACGACGACGACAAGTCCAAGCAGCCCAAGCAGATCGCGGCGGCCGGGTACCTGAACCTGGCGGCTGACTTCACGCACAACTTCACGGACGGCCTGGCCATCGGCGCCACGTTCCTGCGCGGCAGCGGCTGGCAGACGACGGTCGCGATGCTGCTGCACGAGCTGCCGCACGAGATCGGCGACTTCGCGATCCTCATCCAGTCGGGCTTCACGCGGCGCGAGGCCATGCTCACGCAGCTGCTCACGGCCATCGGCGCCATGGTGGGCACAGTCATCGGGCTGCTCATCGAGGGCGCCGGCGACTCGAGCTCGGCGTGGATCTCGCCCTTCACGGCCGGCGGCTTCATCTACATCGCGTGCGCGAGCGTCATGCCCGAGCTGCTCGAGGACTGCTCGCTGGCGCAGTCACTCAAGGAAGGCGTGGCCATGTGCGTGGGCATCGGACTCATGATCGTCATCGCGCTCAACGAATGATTAGACAGAAACTGTGGGCTAGGAAGACAAGACAGACTGACAGACATTGGATAGTGGCTATGAGACTCGTAAGTGTATTCTGTTGCTTTGTTTTTGATATCATGAGCGAAAGCGTGCATTTCGTCGTTTGCCACAGCAGATCCCATCCACCGACGCCAAGGGCCATGCACGCACGCGACGCTCGCTTCCGCCTTCTTTTCCGCGCTAATAAACATTTCCAGCCTTCAAACTTGTTTCTAGTCCTTCGACTCGTCCTCCGTCGGGCTGTAGCCGCTCGCCTGTGGGTTGTAGCCGCCCTCCGTCGGGTTGTACTCTGGCGACGCAGGGCTGTACGCTGGAGACGTCGGGCTGTAAGCTGGCGACGTTGGTGAGTACGCTGGAGACGTCGGCGAGTAGGCCGGCGACGTAGGCGAGTACGCAGGCGAAGTCGGACTGTATGCCGGCGACGTCGGCGAGTAAGCCGGGCTCGTTGGACTGTACGCTGGCGAAGTTGGCGAGTATGCAGGCGACGTCGGCGAGTAAGCTGGAGACGTTGGGCTGTAGGCCGGAGACGTCGGGCTGTACGCTGGGGAAGTTGGCGAGTACGCAGGACTCGTTGGGCTGTACGCTGGCGAGGTTGGACTGTACGCTGGCGATGTTGGCGAGTACGCAGGACTCGTCGGGCTGTACGCCGGGGAGGTTGGCGAGTAAGCCGGAGACGTCGGCGAGTACGCTGGAGACGTCGGGCTGTAGGCTGGCGACGTTGGTGAGTACGCAGGCGAAGTTGGACTGTAAGCCGGCGACGTCGGGCTGTACGCTGGACTCGTCGGGCTGTAGGCCGGAGACGTCGGCGAGTACGCGGGCGACGTCGGTGAATACGCAGGCGACGTTGGGCTGTAGGCCGGTGAGGTCGGACTGTACGCTGGTGACGTCGGCGAGTAAGCCGGAGATGTCGGGCTGTACGCTGGCGACATCGGGCTGTAGGCCGGAGACGTCGGGTTCAGAGGAGACGCCGGGCTGTGAGCTGGCGAAGCCATACTGAAACCTGGCGATGAGGCCATGAAGCCAGGCGAACCAGGGCTTGCCATAGGCGAGAAGGCACCGGCTGCTGGGGAGAAGGCACCACCGCCTGGGCTGAAAGGCGACGAGGAGGTGAACGCCGGAGTCGACACGAACGGCGTCGACATCGGCGTACCCGGACCGTGGTCTGGACTGCGCCACTCGTTGTCGAGACCGCGCATAACCTGCTGAATCTCCGAGGCTTCGTACTCGATGGCGTTCGCAAGCTTCTTGGCATCAAGAACCAAATCCATGACACCCGTACCCAGAGGGGCGAGCTGGCCCAACATGATGTTCTCCGACACACCCGTGAGCGGATCACCTTCCGAGAACATGGCCGCGTCCATGAGAATCTCCACCGTCTCTTCGAACGAGCATCGCACGAGAGGACCCGAGTCATCACGGTTGATACCGTGACGCGTGATCGCCATCAAGTGACCACGGAACGTCATGACGTCAGTCAGACACGCCAAGTGACGGTAGTTCACGTAGGCACCATCGAACGAAATGACCTGACGGATCTCGTTCAGCAGCGCGCGACGCACGGCCTCGATACCCAGCACTTGGATGATTTCCACGATGTCGTTCGAGATCGTTCGCGTCGAGTCTACCTGCGGGTAGCACATCACATCCAGCAAGTTCGTGCCATCCGTGTCGAGCACCCACTCACTCGTCATCTTGAAGCCAACGTCATCGTGCCACGTCGTCGGGTGGTTCTCACGAATGTACACCTTCTTGACGCCTGGTATACCACGGAGCTTCATCTGCGTGAGCATGTTGTGCTCCACACGCTTGAGGAACGTATCGTCTTCCTGGCCCACGATGCTGTCCGCTGAGCGTTGCACCTTCTCTTCGTCGTCGCTCATGATACGAATACGAAGCACGAGCTTATCGGCGTTGTCGTCCGTGAAGATACACGACAGGTCCTGGCCGTACTCGGCTTCAATCTGCGACGCGATCTCGCTCATTGACAGCTTCTTGTCAGCCATCATCTCGCGGTTCAGCTCAATACGCAGCAACCAAGGTGAGCGGGCCATCGGCGTGTCTTCATCTGGCATCTCGAAGTACGTGGCCACGAACTCCTGGTCTTCTTCGATCACAGTGTTCATCGGGTCTGGATCGTAGTAGATTGCCGTGTTTGCGGTCACATCGGCAAGCGTCGTGTACTCCAGCTGGGACTGCACGAACTTGGCCTTATCAGCGTCATGCGCGCAGTCTGGGGTCAGGTAGATCTGCAGCGACGGCGTTCGCACGTCCTTCGCAATGTTCATGATCTCCTTCAAGCGCGGCACACCAAGCGTCACGTTCTTCGCCGACACACCGGCGTAGTGGAACGTGTTCAAGGTCATCTGCGTCGCCGGCTCACCAATCGACTGCGCGGCAACGACGCCGGCCATCTCACCGGCAGCCACCAAAGCGCTGGTGAACTTGGATTCAATCTCACCCATGAGCCACTCGAATGCGGTCTCGTTGAGGCGGTGCTCGAGCGTGACACACTTCGAAGCGAGCGTCGAACGCAGCAAGATCTGGAAGAACAGGGTCGCGTTCTGCTGGGCCTCGGTAGACAGACGGTCGTCGCCCTGCACGACGACCACCTTCTGACACAACTCCGCCACGCCCTCAATAATACGGCGAGGGTGAAGGCTCGACGGCTTCTGCATGTCAACGCTGAAAAGCTGCTGAGCGTTTTGCACCAGGCGACGAATGTTCACAGGCACCTGCGCGCCGTCATCCGACTCTTGGCCCTGACCACGACTGGCAAGAATCACACGCAAGTTGATGCGGTCCTTCTGCATCTGATCGAGCTCTTCGCGCAGGATCTGCTGCGTCTGCTGGTTCGAGCGGATATCCTTGATGATGTCAGGCTCCAGGAACAACTGGTCTGGGGCGTTCGGCACGCATCCCAGGTACTCACTGGTGATGTCGAACGCGTACTTCTTCTCAAACTCCTTCTTGTTCAGACGGTGGGACTCAAAGCGCTGCTTCTCGACCCACACGGCGTCCATACCATCTTCACCGTACAGGAATTGCAGGATCTCGCCTTGCGCGTTTCGCACCGTACCATCGTAACGCGTCATGACCGACTCCATGGCCTTCACCAAACGACGCTGGATGTAACCCGTCTCGGCTGTCTTGACGGCGGTATCGATCAAACCTTCACGACCACCCATGGCGTGGAAGAAGAACTCCTGCGGCGTCAGACCCTTCAGGTACGAGTTCTCGACGAAACCTCGACTTTCTGGGCCAAGATCATCCTTGCCGTAGTGGGGCAGCGTACGACGGTTGAAGCCGTATGGGATACGCTTGCCTTCAACGTTCTGCTGACCCACACAGGCAATAATCTGCGAGATGTTGATGAACGAACCCTTGGAACCGGACGTCACGGTCGCCTTAATGTTGTTGGTCTCGTCCAAACTGCCTTGGGCTTCACGACCAGCTTGATCTCGGGCCGTGTTCAGCACCTTGTTGACATACTGTTCGAACGACTCAACCATCGTACGACCGGGCTGACGCTCCAGCTTGCCCTTCTGTCCCTGCTGCACGAGATCGTGCACCTGCACCTTGGCTTGCGTAATGATGTCGACGATCGTCTTCAGCGTGCTGACATCGGCAATCGTGTCGCTGACACCGACCGTAAAACTACGGTGCACCAGCCAGTTGTTCACAAGCTTCTGCGTCGCACCCAAGAAGTACCGCGCCTCTTCCGGACCCTTCTCCAACATGATCACGTGCACTAGACCACCCGCCGAGGAACCAATGACCTTCTTGTCAATGATACCAGCCAGCAGTTCACCACGCTGCACGATCACGCGCGAGTCCACGGGCGACAACGCCGAGAACTTCTCCTTGCTGTTGTGGGTCGTCGCGAAGCCCGTGAAGTTGATCGACGTCAAGATCTGGGAGAACATTTGCTTGCCCGTCCAGATCGGGCGGTACTTGCCCAGCTCGCCCTTCTTCGGCACCAAAATGGCCGGCGTTGGGATACGGCCGTCCCACGAGAGCACCCACAGTAGCAGACCCATCACGATGTCCTTCTCCACGAACACGTCTCGCTTCGTGAACTTCTGCACACCCAGCAGCGAGTCCTGCACAATACCCATCACGGGACGGTTGCTCTGGGGCGTGATGATCACCTTGTGCACCATCATCATCTCCTGCGCCTCGGCGCGCGCCGTCAGCGACTGCGGCACGTGCAAGTTCATCTCGTCACCATCGAAATCGGCGTTGTACGGCGCCGTCACCGACAAGTTCAGACGGAAGGTCGACCAGTCGAAGACCTTGACGCGATGGGCCATGATCGACATCTTGTGGAGCGACGGCTGACGGTTGAACAGCACGAGATCGTCGTCTTTGAGGTGGCGCTCGACGATCCAGCCGCACTTGAGCGCGAGGTCAGACTTGTTCTTGATGTAGCGCAAGTCGATACGGTTGCCGTCCTCGCGGATGATGTACTTGGCACCCGGGTGTTCCAGCGGTCCGTTCGAGATCAGCTGGTGCATGTACGCCATGTTGAACGGCGTCACGCGCTCGGGCACCGTGAGGTTCATGGCGATGGACCGCGGCACGCCGACCTGGTCAATCTCGAGGTTCGGGTCGGCCGTGATGACCGTACGCGCCGAGAAGTCGACTCGCTTGCCCATGAGGTTGCCTCGGATGCGGCCTTCCTTGCCGCGCAGCCGCTGGCGCAGCGTCTTGAGCGGCTTGCCCGAGCGCTGCTGGGCCTGCGGCAGGCCGGCCTGCTCGTTGTTCAGGAACGTGCTCAAGTGGAACTGCAGCAGCTGCTCAAACTGCTCGATGATGTGCGACGGCTCGCCCTTGCGCACGCAGTTGAGCAGCGCGAGGTTGGCCTTGACGATGGACGCCAGATTGTGCGTGAGGTCGTCCTCTCCGCGCGCCATGCCGTCGAGCGCCACGGACGGACGCACGTGCGGCGGCGGCACGGGCATGAGCGTGAGGATGAGCCAGTCGGGACGCGCCCAGCGCGGGTCCAGACCCAGCGCGAAGCAGTCCTTGTCTGAGATGTTCTTGAAGATGCTCAGCACCTTGGCGGCCGGCAGGTTCTGCTTGCGGTCGCCCGAGCCGGGCACGTCCTCCATCTGCTCGGGGAACTCGACCAGGATCTTGATGCCCTGGCGACGGTACTTTGGCTGGAGGCCTCCGCAGCCGCCGTGGCCGCCTTCCTTGGGCTTGTTCTTGTCGTCGAGTCCTCCCTGGAGACCGATGTTCAGGTCCTCGCGCATCTTCTCCATGTCGGCCTCCTCGCCGTACTCACACATGGACTTGTTGCCGCAGATCTCGTACACGGCCTTGAGGCGGCGCTTGCCGTTCTTGATGCGCATGGCCGAGCGGAAGCGGTGGTCGCGCTCGTCGCTCAGCACCTTGGAGCAGTGGAAGCACACCGAGCGCAGGATCTTGAGTACTTCCTTGATGAAGCCCAGGTGGAACATGGGGCGCGCGAGTTCAATGTGGCCGAAGTGGCCTGGACAGTCGTTGACCTTGCCGCCCGAGCCGCTGTACGTGCAGTCGCAGGTCTTGCAGCGCGCGCGGAAGTCGCACGTGCCCATGCGCGGGTCGCCGATGCCGCCGATGACCGGGTGGCCGTTGATGTACGTCTCCGGCCGCGTGATGCCGTCGGGGATGATGCGGTCGTTGACCTTCGTCTGCTTCGTCACCGACATGGCGCGCACTTCCTCGGGGGAGAACACGCCGAACTGGAGGAACTTGACGCGGCGCAGGCGCGCGCTCGAGTACGAGAACTGCGCAGACGACATGCTGATTCTGTTCTCCGCTCAGCAAAAGTGTTCTACGGGGGAGGGGAGAGAGTTGTGATCCGGAGCGCTGGGCACGACGTCGCCTGCTTGGTAGGCGTCGTGTGACCAGAACAGCGCAGGTTCACAAGTGAACGGAGGAGAGCAGTGGAGCGCGGCTCCAAAACCAAAAAGAGAGGGGGGAGCGGAGCGGAGAGGAGGGGGGAGACAGGGGGAGCAAAAGGCTGGCTCGCTTTTTGCTCTGACAGCGAACGACCCAGGAAAAGAGGGGAGGAGAGAGGATGGAGGCCAGGGCAGGCGACATTTACGACGAATTATTGGCTGAAATTTATTTTAATCAGATTTGATTCGTTAAAACCCTTTATCCAATCGAATCGCATGCTGTGTAGAATCGAACTTTTGATTCGTCAATAATAAAGTTCGAAACCGCTCAGAGTGTAGCCATCTCTCCTCATCGGCTCACTGCAGCATTGGCTCTGCGACTCCGAGTCCGAACGGCAGTGGGACGCACTTGCTGGCCTTGGTCGTAGAATGTCACGCGAGAGCCTCTACGTGAGCCTGAGGGTTCTTGCTCGTCTGCATCACTCTCCTCCAGACAGTCATCCATTGACACGATGCTCGCGTCGATGCTCAGCATGGGCGTCGCCAGGTTTGATCGCGACGGTGGGCGGTGGCTCTGTGTCGCTTTCACGCCGCCTTTCTTGGCCAGTAGTCGCGGAGATAGTGGATTTTCCTTTTGCTGTGGCGGGGGCGTCGTGAGCTGCGGACGAAATGTGCAGTCTCGCAGCTGGATCGCGTCCCAGAGCTTGCGCTCCTGCTCCAGCTTCTGGTCTCGCTCACTTGCCCACCGCACGCTCTTCTCAAAGAACGACGTGCTCGAGTGATCGCGGTGTTGCACATTCCGGTTGTTCCCACCGCCATCTTCATCCAGCGGCCCCCACGCTGCACCATAGTGTGGGTTCCGGAATGTGAGCGTGAGATCTTCCTCGATTTCCTGCATCTCTTTCTGCTCCCGCCACCTCCGCTCGTTCTTTTCCTTCCACTGAACCTGCCGATCGTAAATCGACGCTGCCTGCGCCGTATCAACCTGTCGGATGGGACTTGTCTGCGTGTCTTCTGGCTGTTGGCAGCAATGGCATTTCCGGTGGTGATTACATTGACCTTGAGCTGCTTTCGAGCGAGCCTGTTCAGCCAGCACGCGGCTCTTGCCGCTCATGTGCGGCGCCTGGGTCACCAACACGTCATACATTGCATCAGCATCCGTCACAACACAGTCTTCCTTCCAGTATAAAAGACAGTACGGTACCTGCATCTGCCGTAGCTGCAGCTCACGCTGTTTGGCCATCTCTTTCCGCCGGTTTTGGTACTCGTTACCAATCTCAGCTAATCGCTGGATCGCTGCGTCCACCGTTTCTTGTGGCTTTCCTGGCCTCGTGGCGAGGCTATCGGTCTGAGGCTCTGGCTTGGGCTTGTTTGAGAGGTCATGTAGCCGCTCGTACGTGGGCTCGTCTTGCCGTCTCAGCAATCCACTTGAATGAGGGGCGAGTCGCGGCGGTTTGAAACTCTCTGGATCTTGCCTCACGGCGCGGATTTCGCGTTCTTCCTGCTGATACTCGTAGATCAACCCAAGCAAGTGGAGCCGATCTTCGACTTTGCAATGCACTATGTCGTCCATACGCTTCGTGCACATTTTACGGGACTCGCGGCAGACTTGAGGGACGCCTGTGACCTCCTCCATCTCTCGAGCGCGCTCTGCTGCGCGCATCTGCTCCAGCTTCTGCTCGCGCTCGTTGTTCCACGCATGCAAATGGTCGACACTGCGATGGATACGCTTGGATCGCTGCGGTACCATCCAAACTATCAGTGGGAAACAGTAGCACTACGGGGCACATTTCCAATCACGCACCTGGTTAATAGCTGGTGCGAGCTTGAGCTGCCCCTTGGTCTTCTCCTCGACTTCGGCCTGGATCTGCGCCTTCTTCAACTGGCCTTTGGTCATGTAGTAGCGCATCCGCGCTTGGAAATTCGGCTCAAAGTGTACACTATTACGCAGCATCCGCTCAGAGCCTCGACTCGCGCGGATCTGGGGACGCAGGTTGGACCCATCGATTCCAAAGTCGGCTGGATCGAGCTCTTTGTCAGGAAATGAGAAAGCCGTTTGGCTCTTCAATGGAGAAGATAGACGCTTGGAATCGCGAGCGTCCGTTGCCTTTGATGGTGCCTGTTGAGTCAGTGTCACTTTCGCTGGAGGCTCTGATAGGAACTCCTGGTGCACACGATCAATTAAAAACGAGCTGGTCAGCCGCGGTCGTGAACAGCAAGCAACAAATGCGCACGAACCTGCAGGATGCGCTTGAGAGCGAACACTTCCTCCAGCGTGTCTGCCAAAACACTGTACTATGAGCCTGTTCATCCATCGTCAGCCTTCGTTTCTTACGCTACTCGCACCGTTGAACTTGAGCTCAATCGCGTCGCGAGGACTCTTGCGACTCCCATACTTCTCTGGTTCTAGCGTGGGCCAATTGTCAATCTCGAACTCATCTTCTCGCGATGCTCTCGCCATTGTCGTCGTGGTCGCGGCCCCAAGTGTCGTGAGGAAGCAGAGTCGGCATTCGTTTCCGCGGGGCTTGCAAGTATTTTTGACCTTGAAGTCCTGGAGTTTTCTGATTCCAGCTGATGCATATCTGAGGCAATATCTGATACAACCTTTGCCAGACGATCTTCTCAAATCGGCAGCGACATACGAATCTCCAACACCATGCCGCCCACCGCGTCCGCTACCTCCGCCTCACGCGCGCTCGCCTGGGAGACATTCGAGGAGCATGCGAAGGTCGCATTTGTGGAGAACGCGCTGGGCTCGCGCTTCTTCTTCAAGTCGTCCGTTGTCACGCCGCCCAAAGGCCCAACCTCGAAGAAGCCGACGCTGCGCGTGGTCACGCGCGTGACGACTCACCGCAAGACGGCGGCAGAGCTGACGCACCACACCAGCAAGTTCCAAAGCAGCAGTGGCGACAGCCTCTCACGCATCACGCGTCTGCTGCGCTTCGCCATGCAGGAGGTTCTTGGGCCCATGAAGCCGCACGGCGCCGGCGGCGTCACCAGTCCACGCGTGGCGTCCTTGCTGGGCTCAAGCTTTCAAATGTCTCCGACGAACAACGCGGCAGCGTCGACTGGCGACGTCGGCAAGGCGAAGAAGACCAAGAAGAAGAACAAAAAGAGCGGCGCCAAGAAATAGCGCCAACGAGAGAGAGAGAGAGAGAGAGAGAGAGAGAGAGAGAGAGAAGGTCTGTCTATTCGCATTCCATTTTCAGTATCAATCAGATCACAAGAAGTCCCGCATTAACACTGGCGTCTTGATGCCGCTCGTATACCCTTCGTTGAAGCGGTAGCGCACGCCCGCACGCTTCTTCTGTGTGGTGTCGCCCGTGGAGTCCGCGTTCGCGTCTGCCCAGTCCTGGTCATCCTGCAGCTGCTTCAGGTCTTTGATGTCAGCGGCGCGTTTCCGTTTGGCCTCACGATGCGCGAACGCAAACGGATTGCGCTTGCGCATGGTCTCCAGCTTTTCCGCCTCTTGTTGCTCTGCTCATCGTATCAGAATAATTAGCCAAGCTATTGTAGACAGTCCTCTCATCCGACGCCACCACGCACCAGAGAGTTCTGGGAGAACAAACTGCTGCACTGCCGTCGTGAGATCCATCGCTGGCTTGGGCTTGGCGTTTGCGGCGTTCAGGCGACTGTTCTTGGCGCTCATGAGCGCCTGCTCGCTGGCGTCGCTCTTGCGCATCTGCTCCAGCTCCACTTCACGCGTGACCATCTTCCGCACCGCTAACGGCAACATGGCGGCTCGCCCTACAAACTGTCCGTAGTTGTCGGGATCGCGGAACTCCACGACTTCGTTCAGTGCACTACAAATCCACAAAAAACGGTGGTCAGTTCACCAGTTCAAATCCTCACGCCTCGCGTTTCCACGTACGGTTCCAACGCGTAGTCTTCGAATCCGTCGGGCATGTACTTGGGCCGGAATGACAGTCCAAGCGTCGACATGAGTTCGATCAGCCGCTGGATTATCGCCTTCTCATCGGCGCTCTGCAGATTTGCCGTCAAGTGGCGAACGTTCGGTGTGAGCGTCGCGAGCAGCCACGGGACCACATCCACGACCAGGACGTCGGCGCTGTTACGGATGCTCGGCTGCAACTGCGAGTTCTCCGCGAACGCCTGTAGGATGTTGCGCGACTTCTCAAGTTTCTTGGACGCATCAGCGCTGGCCTTCGGGTACTCGACGCGTCGACGTGAGCTCGTACAGCACGCCAGGTGGACGGCGCGAGCTGCAAACGGAATGTACGGCATGAGCGAGAACTGCTGCTCAGCGCGAATGGCCGTGTCCCACGAGTCGGCGATGCCCATCCACTCAAAGGCGTCGCAGATCTTGCTCATGGTCGGGTCGTTGAAGATCATTCGCGGCAGGTTCTCGTCGAGTGCGTTGATTAGCAGCGGGAAGTTGCCCAGGGAGTGGGACGCCTCGTCGATTTGCTCCATTACCGCTTGCGCCAGCGTGGACGACGCCTTGGCCTTCGCGGACTGGTAGAACACCATGTCCATGGTCTCGAACACTCCGCGGCTGTGGTCCTTTTGTCCGATCAGACCGGACGTCAACGCCGCCGCTGTGAGATGCTTCGTCTGCGTGCTCTGGAACTGGAGCGCGTTCACGCAGTAGCGGATGTCGTTTGCGCCGTTCGTGCACAGCGCCGCGAGTGCACCCGTCGTGCTTTTGATCCCCTCGTCTCTGCAAATCACCTTCAGCCGACTGACGAGACGCTGCGAGTTGGGCGTTTCCAGCACGTAGATCTTCGCGAGTTTGCGCAGTGGACGCAGCACCGAGGCGTACTGGTCGTTACAGATACAGATCAGCGGGCGCGTGAGTGGGTGCTTGTTGCCCTGTCGACCAGTCTTCTTGCCATTCTTGTCCTTCGCATTGTTGAGTGGCGCCGACACGATCTCCTGGATCGCAGCAATAGCTGATTTGCCATCGCCGCCGTTCATGGCGCCGTCGATTTCGTCAAGAATGATGCAATTCGGCTTATTGTCGCCCCAAATCGACTGCATCTCCATCGCGCTGATGATCTGCCACAACACGAGAAAACAAGCCAATGAGCATCGCAGCCCATAGTCAAACCACACTGCTGGCGCGACTCACCTTGTTCTTGAGCACACCGCTTGTGCGGTCATCACTGGCGTTGATTTCGATGGGGTTGTAGCCAGCGTGGCGCGCAACGATGTTCGCGAGTGTCGTCTTACCGGCACCTGGCGGGCCACACACCAGAATGATCTTCTCGCGTGGCCGCACGTCATTCGGGTCCGCCTTAAACTCCTCCTTCTCGAAAGTCTTTCCGTTCTTCCAGCTGCCGTTGGACGAGTTGTTGCCGCTCGGACCACCGTACGAGTCGAACTCGTTCCACGTCGGCTGGTAGGCCTTCTTGTTGGGGAACACGTACGCATCCCACTGC
Source organism: Pythium dissotocum (assembly GCA_023336355.1). Taxonomy (NCBI): domain Eukaryota; phylum Oomycota; class Peronosporomycetes; order Pythiales; family Pythiaceae; genus Pythium; species Pythium dissotocum. Next base: position 35,095 of record JAADWY010000171.1, on the reverse strand, counting down.
TTGATCCAGCCGAGCACCTCGCGGTTCGTTTTCTCGTCGCTCAGCAAATCCACAAAGCGCTGCGGCTTGTACTTATCAAGCCACAGCGTGTTGTCTTTGACGCTGGACGGTCGTGGGCGCGCCATCTCGACCTTGCGCTTGTCGGCATTCATCGCGGACTCGATTTGACGCTACAGCCCGAGCAATGAGAATCAGTACTTGCGCATACGCCTCAGCAACACGGAGCTTACGTACCTTTTCGAGCGCCTCCATGAGCTCTCCGATGGGCAGGAGTGAGTTTGCGGCGACGTTCGGCGCCGCCTGCCTCCTCGTCTCTATCGTCGGTGCTCGCTTCCGTAGGAACCGCCGCTCGCCACTGGGCAGCACAATCGACATCGAATCTGAATCGATCGGAGGTCGCGACATGAGGAAGAGCGCGGTCGTAGTGTCCATCGTGGCCGCCTTCTCCTTGCGCGCGACGTAGTCGTCGATCATCTCCGTGTCGCCCATCGCCTCGGTCTCAGTTTCGCCCAGCGCCGTGGCGCATCGATCCAACACGGACTGGAAACGGTCTTGCGTGGACGCGAAGCGCGCGTCCAGATTCACGGTCACGTCCTGCGAGCTCACGTCCGTGTCCATTGCGAACTGCGGCACCAGCGTCGCCGCGGGCACATGCTTGGGGCCGCGCTCCGCCGCCTCCATGGCGCGCAGCTCCTCCTCGGCGGCTTCCATCTCGTGCGCGTGCATCTCCTCCCACTCGTCCACCTCCTGCATCTCCTGCTCGTACGCATAGATCTCGTCGTCGTCCATTTCCGTCGCCATCTCGACCTCCTCGCTTGCCTTCCGTCGTCACCTTCAGCTCACTCCGCGCGAATAGCTCCGTGTCTGAAAATGCCGCGAACACTTGTGATTGGCTATATATATTGCCACAATCCTGCAACATTTTGAGTTACATTCGTGCGACATCAATCATGCCAGTCTCTTCAAGTGAGCTGAAGGGGAGGAGATCGAACCAACAGCAACAAGACCACAACGAAAATGGAGGTCGAGAAGGAAGTCAATATGCTCGTGGAGGAGATCCGACGCATCGGAAAGAAGGACGGCGACGTCTTCGGTGTGAGCTTCGGCGAGCTCTTCGACGACGAGCGCTGCCAGGACATCTTCGAGGCGCTCATGGGCACGCTGCGCGCCGCCAAGCGCGTGAAGAAGATCGACTACCAAGGCCAGTTGCTGCTCAAGGGCGTGCACGACAAGGTATTCATCAAGCTGCTGGTCTAAGGAAACTCAGACACAATAGAACATTCCACACCACACTGTCTTTCCATTTATGCCGGCCTCGCGTCCATCGTGTGGACGAGGTGCTGGAACTCGACCACGGCACCGTCTAGCTCGCTCTGGCACTCCTGAACCATTTGCGAACGCCGCCGCTGTGCCTCTCGCATGTCTTCGTCAACAACAGGAGCCGTTACTAGAAGCTGGTTGAGCAGTGCTTCGGTCTGGTGGAGCACCTCACGGCTCTTGCTGGGCGAGAAGAGCGACGTGGTGCTGGTCTGCACTAGCACTGGCTTGATTAGCGTCTGGATGGGCGGCGGCCGATGCAGCTGACTGCGCTGCAACTCGAGAAGCTTCGCTTCGTAGCTTTTCAGCCTGTCTTCGTAGTCCAAAATCTGGTCGTTCGCGCGTCGCAACTGCATTGTTCGTATCATGGCAACATAAGCATCCCAGTCACAACGCAATCCTAAAAACACTGCCATGCGTACCTGCTCCGTGAGCTTTTCATTCGCGCTTTGCTGTGCAGCGCGCAAATGCTCTCGTCAGCCACGTGACTATCTTGAATCGATGTAACAAAACAACTACTCACCAGATCGCAGAGCCGTCGTTCTTGCTCCAGTTTGTGCGCCGTTGCAACGGGCAGCTCCTCTTTCGAGCCGACGAACTTTCGCAGTCGCTTCCACCGCCTTCGTCGCACTCGGTCTTCGACGCTTCTATCACTGCACTTACATCTCTGAGCTTCCCGCTGATAAAGAACCTTCCTTTCAGGCACCTCCACGTACGCCTTGCAGTCTCCTCTAACATCAAAATCGAACGCGCACATCGCATACATCCAGCCATGAAGGTCGCTTTGGCTGTGCACGTCAACACTCCAATCGCTCGCCCACACCCATTCGGTTGATGGTAATCGAACCTGCGGCATTCACAAGTCAGCAATAGGTACGGTACAAAGGATGGTGATGGAAAACGTACGTCATCAAAACTGCATCGCTCTCCATTGCGCCGTGTGAGGAATGGCACGACCGACGCCCGCGTGTTTCTTCCGGTGGGTTCTGTCCACTGCAACCCATTGAGCTGCTGCTGCTCGAAAAGCTCCTCTTCCACAGGCTGCAACGACTGCCTCGCTAATCGCCCACACGAAGGACACGCCGTATGCGTCACCAGCTCCTGCTGATATCGATCCACGAGTCGCTCCAGTGCGTCTACTTCTCTGTTTCCAAGCGCATCTTAGCCTCCACTTCCCCACCGCAATAGAGCGCTCATATGCACCAATCTCACCTCCTCAGATGGGCACATCCTTCATTAGAGCACTGCGCTAGAGTGTCCATGGCGTCGCGGCGCGTGGAGATGGAGAAATGGCGTCACGCGTGGATACCGCGGCCCGTTTCCCCGTGAACTTCACGGTGAACTGCCCTCTCCTGTTTTGTTGAAGGAAGGTAGATCTACTGTGATAGGATATGTTACTAAACACTACTGAGTTTAGATGTTTTTGCGTGGTAATTACGTCAAGAGTTTTATTTACGAACGACACCGTTTGGCTCCAGTCAGTGCCAGTCAGTGGTTTCAAGGGCGCCGCTTCCAGTCGCTGGAAGCGAAGGCAACAAGACAGGCAGGTCGACTGTGCGCTTGGGTGAAGAGCTCAGTCCACAACTTCCATCCAGCTCAACGACAGCATCAGCCGCACAGACAGCAACGACGACAGCGACCACAGTGACGACAACCAGCAGCAGTATCAGCAGCATCAACAGCAGTGTGTGTGCGTGACGAGTGATGTATTCTCTGGCGGTCCTCAGATGATTTTACAATTTAGATGACGAGACTGAGGACGACGAGCGGCTTATTGCACTGCGTTCTGCAGTGCTCCTAGCTGTCTTAGAATCCCTTCGTGAAGAGTATTCGAGGCATTTGTATGATGAGACCCAACGACCACAAGTGTGTGTGTGTGTGTGTGTGTGTGTGCCTGTGTGCCTGTGTGTGAGCGAGCCATTTCAAGGATGCTAAAAAAATATTTGCTACTCTTGATTCACGATGACGACATCCAAATCACCAAGATCGCTGAGAAAGGCTCTGTATCCAACTGCATTTGTGTATGAATATGAAGAGGCAATGACGAGCAAAAGTATAGGGACATCTGACAGCAGGGGTACCGGCCTACGGGCTTTCCTTTGCATGTTGATTATACGAACGGAATCTCATTAGCTGAGCCTCTTCCAACCACCAAACAACATTGTTCCAGAAACCAAAGCGTCAAATTCTCGCTGCTGCTTCTCATGAGCGTGCGAGGCCAAGTCTTTGGGAGACGAAGCCACTGGCAGCCAGCACAACAGCGGAACGCATCCCTTCTGACGTGTCGGGGGACGGTCGCAGAAATGTGATCGGGTCGAGCTGCGTGCTGGCAGTCGCACATTTTCACAACAAACATCGAACGGTATCGCGGTAGCAGAGTAGAGTAGATACAGAGTACCGTTACCATAATGAAAACACATCGAGGTTTCCATCCGAATCCATCCACTTGACTTTCTTTTGCTGGAATCCATCCGAGAATGCTCTACGCGATTCACTCACGTCGAAGATGGCTATTTCAGTCACAACCTTGGCTCTGCAGTTTGTGTCTGGAGGTCACTATGGGCAGGAACACTTCCAAGGCGAGACGTTCAGATGCCTGCTAAGCCACATCCTGTCAGTAGCCTCAACGGCCGTGGCTCGACGTCGAGTGGTTGTGGTGACGGTGGACTTGCACCCGTGACATCAATTAAGGCGTCTGGCGATGGCTTCCCCAAAAAGGCCTCTGTTGCTCGTGGAAGCAGTTTGCGCGTGGGCAAAATCATCACCGTCCGTCGCCACCTTAGCCTCCAACCTTCTGGTGTCGGGTTAGATTAAAGCTAACAGCTCCATTGTCTGTAGGATGCTCGCGCTCAAGTGACCCCTAGCAAGCCCGTCTCCAACCACGAGAGCATTTCCGCACGACCCACGACTCTGTCGGCGTTGACGAATGGCTTCATCGACGCCGGCGAACAGCGTGTGCATGAGGAAATCATCGACATGCTCACGGCCAAATTGGCGAAGAAAGAGAAAGAGTGTGAGCTGTTGCGACGCCAATTCAGTGGCGTCGACGTGATGCCGGATCAGTTCGAGGCACAAGTGGCTCGGCTCGAAAGCGAGCTCCAACAGACGCGAGCGGAGTCGGCAAGCACAGTTCAGCAACTGCATCGAGATACCCAGCACGCTCAGATACAAGCCGATCGGGTACGACAAAGATCGGTGCAATCTTACGTTGACCCAGGCTGATGTGGTGGTTGTGGTGGCGGTGTGTTCGCTCATATATAGTTTCGTGAGGAGGCTGAGGCCCAGCGAGTGACGTTGCAGGAAATGAGGCGGCAACGTGAGCGAGACGCTGAAATGGCTCGTGGCAAAGAGCAACAGACGCAGCGGCACGTGGACGAGCTGCGACGTGAGCTGGGGATGACGCGAACGGAGAGGAGCAATCTCGAGGCCAGAGTGAATTCCCTTCACGAACAACTCAATGTGACAGCGAGTAACACCAGTCAAGGTTCGAGACGATGCGAGGCCTTGCAGCAAGAGGTTTTGCAAGGCCAGGAGCTCATCCAAGACCTCGCGCAGGTGGGCCCAGCAGAACTTGCGCTGTTGCTTTGATTGAGGCATAAACTGGCTGACAACTCGTTTCACGATGCAGCAACTCGATGCTTCACGCTCTCAGGCGGCATATTCTCAAGAACAATGCCTGCAACTGGAATCGGAAAAGCAGGCGCTAGAGGACAAGCTGCACCAACTCTCACGGGTACGTTGACCCCTTCCAATTCAGCTGACGAAACATTTACTGACACGACATTTAGAGTCTCAAAGTCGTCAACACACGGGCGAACGACGCAGAGAGGCGCAAGTGCGACCTCATGCAGGCTGAAACTCGGTTGTCCAAGCAGCTCACGGAGCTCCATCGCGAAAATGAAGAGCTCAAGACGAGGAACGCGCAGCTTCTGGCGCAGAACAAGCAGCAGCAGACGCGAGTGGCGACGCTGGAAGGAGGGAAGATGACACTGGAGAGCAAGCAAAAGGAGGCCACCGAAGAAGTCGAGCAGGCACGGAAGCGGTGCCGTGAATACCAGTTCCGTATCAAGCAGCTACAGGAGGAGGTGACGTTTCTCACGAAGAAGAAGCCAGCAAACGCCACAGTCACTGCCCAACCAGCCGCCAACGTCCCCGTGACTGCGCCCAAACCTGCGATGACACCTGGAAAGGACGACGGAGTTCCGTCGTGGATGCGTGACTGAGACTTCACTGCAGTACATGTAGTTGTGTTGAGTTATTCACGTCTATCGAAGATCTCGCTACAGTGCTGGTGTCTTTCTCCGCTTAGCGTCGCCCCAAACAGCGCTCATCACGCAATTCTTGAGCTCGTTAATGCGGCGCTTCTTCTGCGCATTCTTGGTGGTGGAGGCTGCGGCACTGGCGCCAGTCACACGCAGCGCGCGCGTCTGGTCATTCAGCAGCGGCTGACTGAGCTTCTTGGCTTGGAAGAAGTCGCGCAGGCAGAACAGCGTCACCGTCTCTTCGTAGTCTGCAGAGCCAGTGACAGCAGTTAGTGAGCGCGTGGACCTGCGAGGACTGTAAGCATCAACGTACACATGATGTTGGACTCCTTGAACTCGTTCTTCAGCACCGGCTTGCGCGTCTTGCGGAGTTGCACCGCAACGGATTCAGCCGCCGACGCCATGGGCTCCACTGAACAATACACACAACACGGAACTGTCATTTAGTCTCGATGTCAAAGTACGAAAGGACTTGCACCGACGTACCTGGCGCCTTGGTGTGCACGGCGCACTCGCTGCCGATGCGCAGGCAGCAGCGCTTGCACGCGCTGTTCACGCAGCCTACTCCAGCAACAAAAACGGTCAGTGCGTTGAGTCAGCCAAAGCACCACGACCCCAAGCGCCTACGTACTCTTCACCTTGCGGTTGCTGCACTGTGCGCACTTGATGGCAGCACGCTCGGCTGCAGCCGCCGCCGTGGCGTCCGCGTCGGTGTCCACATCCGCCCCCACGTCCTCGTCCGCACTGGCGGTGTCGGCGTCGCTCTCGGCCGTGCTTCCGTCGCCAGGCATGGCGATGCGCATCTCAAGGTCTTCGCCGCTGGAGCTTCCGGCCTCCGAGACGCTCTCAGCCACGGTCTCGCTGATCGCCTCATCTCTCTCGTGCTGCGCCTTCGTCTTCATCTCGGTCGCCATCCTTATCCAATAGACTGGGGGTGGGAAGAGCTCTTCCCGCCAAAATGGAGCCCATTACCTGTCTAAAATGATGTCGTGAGGTCAATCATGTGTAGCAGGTCCTTGGAGAACCCATACACGTTCGTTCTGGGTTTCGGGCCAACTCCATAGAAAACCCGACCCGTGATGTCATCGCGGCCCGTTGCCGGTTTGCTTTGCGTTCCCTGCTGCTGCGCTTGAAGCAGAGAGAAGAGCTACGAACACGAGGAGCTCCTAGAGACGACGAGAATGGTGACGCTGCACGTGAAGACGACAGCGGGCAAGAAGTTCACGGTGGACGTGGACCTGCAGAGCACGGTGGCGGCCTGCAAGACGTCGCTGGTGCCACAGACGGAGGTGCCTGAGGCGCAGCAGCGGCTCATCCACAAGGGCAAGGTGCTCAAGGACGACCAGACGCTCGAGAGCTACGGTGAGGCCCTTCCGCTGGATTCACAGGGATTATGCTGCCGTTAATGACTTACTCGCTCTCTGTGGCCGTCTACGCAGGCATCGTGGCGGAGGACACGTTGTTCTTCGTTCGCGGATCGGCGAACCCGCGACCCGCGGCGTCAGCGACGCCTTCAGCCACGCAAGCGGCAACAGCAACGCTTCCATCGGCTTCGACTGCGACCCCTGCTGCGCCTTCAGCAACGGCGAACTCGTTCAACTTTCCGCTGTTTACGCCGCCACCAGCGGCCGCTGGAGGGGCGAATGCCGGTGCCGTCGCGAATCCGTTCGGTGGAATGTTTGGCGGCATGGGTGGCATGGGTGCGGGCGCGGGCGCGCCGAACATGGCCGCGATGCAGCAGCAGCTCATGCAGAACCCAGACATGATGCGCCAGATGATGGACTCGCCAATCATGCAGAGCGTGATGGACAACCCGGAGATCATGCGCTCGATGATGCAGAGCAACCCGGCGATTCAGCAGTTACTGGAGCAGAACCCACAGCTCAACCACATCATGAACGACCCGGAGCTGCTGCGACAGAGTATGGAGGCCATGCGGAACCCAGCGGCCATGCGCGAGATGATGCGAAGCCAAGACACGGCGCTGCGCAACATCGAGAGCCATCCCGAAGGCTTCAACGCCCTTCGTCGAATGTACCATGACGTGCAGGAGCCGCTTCTCGATGCGGCCGCTAGTGGAGCGCGAGGCCCAACGTCCTCTTTCACGATGCCAGGCGTCGCTGGTGGCAGTACCCCAAATGCGACTCAGCCTGCCAGCAACGCGAATCCGTCGTCTACCGGCAGCGCTTCTGCCGCCGCGAACCCATGGGCGATGCCCTCGGCAGGTTGGTTGCCTACATTCAATGGACTTTTGCATGCTGCTAGATAGAATCTGACACGTCTGTCTGATGTGTCTAGGAGCAGGAGCCGCCACTGGAGCTGCTGCCAACCCGTGGGCTGCTCCGCCAGCATTTAGGGCCGGCGGCCTCGGAGGTTTCGGCGGAATGGGCGGAATGGGCGGAATGGGAGATCCTTTTGGAGCCGGACTGAACGCCGGCGCCGCCAACCCTGAGATGATGGCGCAGCTTATGCAGAGTCCGCTCATGCAGCCCATGCTGGAGCAGATCGCGAGCAACCCGCAGCTTTTCTTGTCGCAAATGGAGCAGATGAACCCGCAGATGGCCGCCATGCTCAACGCGAACCCGCAGATGCGGCAGATGATGATGAACCCGGACTTCCTGCGGTCGATGCTGAATCCGCAGAACATGCAGGCCATGATGCAGATGCAGAGCGCGATGAACCAGCTCCGAGGGTCCGGTCTCATCCCAGGGTAGGCTTCGTTGCGTGTCACAGACCCTCTTCGACTCTATGGTACTCACTGTAGCTACTTGTGCGCAGAATGGAAGGCATGAATCTCGGTGCTGGTGCTGCTGGCGCGAACCCTGCGGCGACGCCCAACCCATTTGACTTCAGCGCTCTGCTTGGCGGTGGCGCTGGTGGTTTCGGCGCTCCGGCGGCGGCGGCGCCCGTCGCCAACGCTGATGAGCTGTACGCGTCGCAGCTCACGCAACTGGGCGATATGGGCTTCACGAACCGCGAGCAGAACATCCGCGCGCTGCAGGCGACGGGAGGCAACGTCCACGCGGCCGTCGAGCGCCTGCTCAGCGGCCTCTAGATGCTGGTAAAGAACTCGGGCAGCCTCAGTAGAGAAAGAAAACGAATCGTCTCGACGCGGCATTCACAATCCCCATTTTGCACCCATTTGACTTGAGCTGCCGGGCGTATGAAGTTTCAAGTGATTTGTGTCCCCCTGAGGTACAATTCATTTCTCCCGCTTTCTGCGTTTGAGTGACTACAGTTTGTTCGCGCTCTAAGCGCCCCCCCCCATGATTTATAGAGAGATCAAGTTTATTATTCTATAAATCCATAAATCCCGTCTTTGAAACCTGCATTTAAGTTCCCAAGATATGTCCGATTACAGTGTGATCAGTTTCCAGCCGGCGCTTAGAGCGCGAACAAACTGCAGCAGAGTTAACTGACAGCAACTCGCCCAGAAAGCCAACACGGGATGCTGGACGCGACGGAGCTGCGCCGCGCGAGCGCCACGGATGCCGGCGCCGTGCAGCAGTATCTGCAGTCGATCGACAGCGATGACGTGCGTTGCCTTGCGCTGCGTCTGCGTGGCTTAATTAGCACCATCGGCTGACTATGTAGCTTTCTGTGTGGACAGCTCAACGCGCTGCTGGACCAGTTCGCGGACGCGGAGAGCAAGAAGAAGGGCGACGCGGACGCCCACGAATGGCTGGCACTGGTCCACGTGCTGTTGCGCACACAGGCGACGCGCCAGCGCACGGCCACGCGCATCATCCAGTCGCTCTGGCGCGGCAACGCCAGTGAGATGGAGGCGCTGCGCTGGGTCACGGAGATCAGTCTCGGGTACATGGCCTCTGTCTCTCAACCAACCAGCCACCACACGACGATGGAGGCGGACGCCATCGTTAAAGAGCTCGGCGTCGTGCTGCAGATCGTGTTCAAGTTCGTTCGGGACGCCATGGTTCCGCCGTCCAGCGCGACAGAGACCTCCAGCGGCAGCAGCAGTGGCAGCATGAAGAAGACACTGCCGCAGCTGCTGGCGCTCGTGCCTGTGCTGCTCAATCTGCTGGTGGACACGTCGTCCAGACGACCAGAAAGCGTGACTGGAGGCGCTGTCGGCAGCGGAGATCGCGGCGTGTCGGAGGTGCTGCATGAGGTAGGTACTGTCACGGTCTCATCATCTAAGATTCCGGAGACCATCGAAAGGACTGATGATTGTGTTGTGGGTGGAATGAAGCATGTCGTGCAGCTGCTGGAGCTGCCGTGGGAACTGCGCTCCGTGGCATATCTGCTAGAGCTGCTGCGTGAACACAACTCGCTCGTCTCGCGCGACGGATGGGCTCAGCTACGCGTACGCGAGTTTTCCGTCTCCAGTTTTCCGTCTCTTCTTGTCATTGGGCTCACGAATGCGTTGTTGTTTTCTTTTTGTATTGCAGGAGAGTGTGGTGCTGCTTGTATCACAGCCAAACGCCGAAGGGCTTCCAACAGACAGCATGAACCCGCTCATTCGTGAATGCCTGCTGCTCGCCGCAGCCTGCGACTCGGACGAAGCTCAGGCAGCCGCGTGGATCCACTTGGCCCGCGTTCTCGTGCGACGACTGCCCACACATCTTCGCCAAGAAGCTGAATTCAACGTGCAAATGGTAAGAGCCTATCATGTCGTACGTTGAAGGCCCTCCGGGCAGAAGACTCACTCACCGTGTGATGTGGTTGCAGTGTCTCCACCAAAGCTCGTCACTGGCAAGCCAGTTGTGTGACGCATTACTGCAGCCTCACGTCACGACCGCTGACAACACAGACACCATTCTGGACACAAGTGACGCCGTGCTGCTACTCCACGCGATTCGTGCGTCCAAACCGCTCCTGCACCACCATCTCGTCGGCTCGGTGCTCGCCAGTGCGTCTTCCGACACCAAGTCGGTCTTCTCGAGAGCCCAGAGTCTGATTGCCGTGATCCTCCGAGCTGCAAGCTCCACCGACAAGTCTTTCCACCACGGAGTCACATCCATCATCGAGTTTGGTGGTCGGCAGCCACACGCACGAGTGTGGAAGGCGCAGCTACTCCATGAAGTCGCTCGATTCTGGATGGATGTCGGACGCAGCGACGAGGCGAGTATCGGCTGTTTGACGATGGAAAATGTCTTCTGTGTCGTCGCTGAAGTTCGTGAAGAGATCGTACAAGGTCTGCTCGAGTCTGCACGTGTGCAGGGCAAGTCGGAGGTGCGTCGCATTGGACAAGGCGGTTGATACGCTTAGTAGTGCCTACTGCCCAACTAACTTTGCGGATTTTGACTTGTAGGGGGCTCTCAAGCAGCTCGAGCTCCTCGTCCGTGGCCACACAAGCCTCGTAGCATCATACCGCCAGCGAATAGAGGACTGGATCAGTTCTCTCGCCCATCTCTCCCAGCTACAGCATCACGTGGCGATGCTTGCGACCGGTTTCCAGGTTATGGCGCCTCTCGTAGCCTCTGTCAGAGGTGAATAAATGCCCCTGCACTCCTTTTGTAACTGGCATGGCACTGACATCTCTGGATTTTATGGGTAGATTTCTTCAACTTCGCGATGGTGTTGCTGCGTAAACAACTGTCCTCCCCTCATGCAGCCGACCGAGCGCTTGCGGTCGACGTGTGGTGTTCATGGCTGGAGAGCGGCCTCTCTTTGGATGCTCTGCAGGAAGAAGAGGTTGTGCTGGCGATTAAACACGCCATCGAGCAGAGCCAGCAACGCGTGGGCATGTTCCAGCGTCTCCAACGGGTCTTCAACCGTAAGGAAGCTCTTCGTTCTGCGTCTCTCGCAGAGTTCCATCGGCTCTTGGCGTCGACGCTGGGCGATTTCCTTGAGAGAGCGAGCGAGGAAAGTGGCGACTTCGACGACGACTTTGAAGAAACCGACGAAGCGAGTGATGAGACAGAGGAACACGGCAGACGCGAGTTTCGACGGTTCGAAGTGGCGTCGCTGGACCAGTTCTTCGCCCAGGACAGCTCCGTGGCGGTTGCTCTGAATCTCGGGTCTCTTCTCGAGAGTGTGTTCACGTGTCTGCTAGGCATCGAACGATTCGTGGAGCGCCATTCCCAGGCATCGAAGGTGGCACTGGATGACTCTCGCTTGGGCTCAGACATCTTGCGCTGGATAAGCGTGCTGCTGCGGCATCGGGAGGACTTCTTCCTATGGGTATCCAGTGGAAAAAGCGGTAGCAGCGCTGCCAGCGGCCAATCAGAACTGCGCGTCACACACAAGCGTTTCCCATGGGCACTGGCGGCTCGCGTGGGGCTCGGCTGTGCGTTTTGCAACCTCGCCCTCCGCCGCCAAATCGAAGCCCCCTCGCGTTCATCCAAGACATGGGAGCTGGTCGAGATGCAGCTCTGTCTTGCGCGGCTCTGGCGGAAGTTCGTTGCGTCCACTCCGCTGCCGAATCTATCGGCGTCTCTGAAGGACCAACTTCTCGACACAAAGCTGCTCCAGGCCAGTGCAAGGACTCTTCGTCCGTACGCGCCGCAGATATTGGCTGAGATGACATCAATCGTGACGCGACCGCAGCACAAGACTCCGTCAAAGCTGACCAGCGACGGCGCGTCACTGGACGCGATGCTGTTTGTGCTGGATGCGTACGTCGAGTCACTGTCGCAGCCTCGCAACAGCAAGCCCAGCTCTGCCAAGGCCGAGTGGGACGAGCTGCTCCTGTTCTTCAATGCTGTCACGAGTACTTCTGTCGCGCTTAGTGATAAGAAGGGTGACGGTGTCTCGGAGGCAGTCTTCACAACCTACGCAGAGACGCTGGCGTCTCAATTCCCCAAGTCGATGCGCCACCTCATGACTCCCGATAGCGCGACAAGTGTGGTGGTCACACTGGATGCGAGAGCCTCGGACGAGCTTCTCAGTCGGGCGTCCATCGCACTGATAAGCTCCTTGGACGCCGTGCCAGCAGCAGACAAAGCCTTGGTAGTTGCTGACAAGGCTCTCATCCAGCGCCTATTGGCGAGTCTACGGCGCGTGATGGATCACGAGGCGTTTTCCAAGTTCCGCGTCGCGTGCGTGGCGCTCGTGCGACGACTATTGCAGCACAACCAGCAACCCGACGAAGACATTCCCGACATGGTCTACGCACTCGTGTGTGACCATGTCGTCCACCAACTTCCGCTGCTACGCGGGCTCTTGGCACTGAGTTTCCCCACTGCGCCTTCGCGTTTTGGTCGGCACACGTCAGCGTTGGATCGAGCGACGGCTGTACTCGACGCGTGTGGCTTCCTTCGACGTGGTACTGGAGAAGACGAGACAGTAGACGCTACAAGGTCCAAGCAAGGCAAGAAGCCAACGAAACCGAAGGCGACGTCAACACCACAAGAGGAAGTACGTGTGCGAAGAAAGCGCCTGCGCCAGATTGATGATGATGATGATGACGATGATGACGACGAGGACCGACCAAGCGCAGACGAGCAGAGACGCGAGCAGGGCGAAGAGCTCCACAACCAACTCCTGGTGGACAAATCCACGGCGCTGGCTACCCACGAACGGACTCCTCGACTGGCGACGGCAGCCTCTCAGGCCGCTGCTCTGTTTGCCGCCCTGGCCATGATTGAGAGCATCCACGCGCAGGCAACCCATCAGTGCCTCACGGTCACCAAGTCAGCGAAGGCCAACATGGTTGCAGTCGAGGACGAAGCGTTGCTGGTGCAGGTGCCGCGCATCCACTCGCTGCTGGCGTCCACAGTGTTTGTGTCGGTCGACATCTCGTGGGCGTCGTCGCGTGCACTTTCGAAACTGCTCAGTCTGCTCGAAGGCGCTATCCGTGTGGGCAAGTCGTGTTCCGTCGCGACGCCCGCGACATCGCCAGTGGAAGCTCAGCGCGTGCGAGTATTCGAGTCAAGCGTGCAGCTAGCAGTGCGTGGCCGCGCGTGGCTTGCACTGCTACGAGATGCGACAGCCAGTGCGTTGGCCAAGTCCAGGGTGAGTATGCTACGGAACATGGTGCTGAGGTTGTCTTTTGTCTGTCTAACATGGGGATACGATTCTCATAGCTTTCCGCGACGATTCTCAAGCTCGACGTCTTCCTACTCGACGTGCCGACGCTGGTGGCCTCGCTACTCAGAAGTGTACGTGGCGTTTCCCTCTGGTTCTTATATTTCCTTGTCGTTGACACTCATCCACTCGACTCGTTTCAGGTCTCACTCTCTGTGGACACCAAGCGAAGCCTGCGCACGTTCCTGTCGTCCGTGGAGACTGAACTGGCGTCTTCTACGGCGTCTGCGACGGCGAAAGCGGCCGCGGTCTCTGACTCGAAGACGTCTGTTTCCGCACGGAAGCCCACGGCGTCCAGCAAACGCCATCTCGTCGGCGTCGTGCCCATCATCCACAAGAAGCGCCGCAAGCGCCTGCGCAGCCGCCACCCGTTCATCGACTCGTGCCTCGCGGAGGAAGACGGCGACGACGCGTTCGCAGATCTGGAAGACTTCATCGCGTAAGAGACGAACGCTGGTCGCATTTTCACATTGTAAACTGTTTCCGTGTCAGCGTGGTCGCAGGCGGCGCCTTCTTGACCATATACTTTTGAAAGTCCTAGTAGACAGAGTCATCCATTCACCCCCACACGTTAGTTGAAACATCGACAGGCTCAAATGCTCTCCAGTCAGTGAATCGCCACTCACCTTCTGCTGGAACTTGTACTTGGCGGCGAGATCAGCGTGCACCTGTCTGCTCTGTTCTTTGAGCTCGTGGAACTTCGCAGTCTCCGTCTCCTCTCGCGCAAAAGTCGTCGTGTAATATCGTGACCTCAGTGGCGACAGCGTGTCCTGTAGCGGCTTCCCACCGCGTTTCGGTCCTCCGTCCCCGCGCTCTGAGCCTTCGGCAAGAGCCGTCAACCGATACGCGCGCTGCACAACTTCGTGGATCTCGTTCACTAACTTCTCGTCGCTTGTTCCTCCGTTTTTACCTGATGAAAGTCGTTTTTGCAGCGCTGCTGCCTCGTCAAAGCAAGCCGTCGCTCGCTTCTTCAACTCCGCAGAAGGCAACGGTCGGCACTGTAGTTGGTTCTTCTCCAAGCTTTGCTTGAGTTGCTTCCACGAGATCTTCGTCTCCCCTGGAAAGAGCAACTGCACCAACTCTGCAGATTCGAGCTCAGAGCTCCGTCGCCCCAGGCATTTGATCTCAAAGCCCTGCTTCGATAGATACGAGAGCAACTCCCCGATGCGACCAGGAAGAATTCCCGCCCCCGACATGTCTTCGAGTGATTTGAACTTTTTCTCCAGCGCAGCCGCTTCCCATGCATCCAGTCCTCCGAGCGAACTACTCCCCACGCGGCTCGTGGAGGACCCTTTGGATTGAGAGGTCAACTGCAGGTGTTGCTCCGCCATGAGCTGCAGCTCCTTCTCGTCAGCCGCGTGCTTGGCTGCTTCGGTCTCTCGCTGGATCTTGTCCACTTCCTTGAACAGTATCTTGACGGTGCCCGACATGACTTGTGGTGGAGCACCAGGCACCAGCCTCTCCCCGTCTTTCGCCTTTTTCTTCTGGACTTTTTCTCCAGCGTCACGTTTACTTGCCGGCGTGAGCTCGTCGTGGAGCCGCTCCGCTTTGGCTCGCTCGGCATCCGTGACGACATGTCGATCCAGCACCAGCAGCGATGGCACCGCACGAATCACATGGAGGCGGTAGTTGTCTTCCTCCTCAACTGGGTTCCCATACAGATCCAAGTCTTCCATGTGGTGGAGCTTTATGAGCACCGCGAGCGTGGCTTGGAGGTCGCGAATGCGGTTGTTGTTGAGCCGCAACGTGTGGAGAAAGGTGAAGAACACTAAGGACGAATCACTTAGCGTCTTGATGCGGTTGTTCTGCGCGTACAGCTCTTTGATCCGGAAGCATTGGTCCAGTCCATCGAGGCTCGTGATGCGATTGTCGTTCAGCCACAGGGACTCGAGATTCACAAACCCTTCAAAGTGGGCGATCTCGTCGATGCCTCGCTGCGACAGGTTCAGCTCCGAGCAGTTCTTGACGTACTTGTAGTTCTTGATGGGCAGTTCTGCGTGCGGGTCTGCGAGAATGCGGGGCTGCTTTCCTGGCCCAGCGTCTCCTGTCGCACTCTCGACCATCGCTGGAGTTGATTGTGAGTTGTGGTGGGTTCTGAGTTGACACAACTCTGACGGCGCGGCACACGCGAGGTCTTCGACAACAACCCGTGGACTTGAGACCAAAGGCACTGGAAGGAGGAAAGCTGGCTCGCTACCGTTGGTTCGGCTTTTCTTAGCAACATGGAGGCTTTCGTTTGCCTCGTTTATCTTTGGCTCGAGTCGTGAACTGCGGCTTCTGATCATCGATCGATATTGAGACGCAAGAAACATCACAGCGCCCAAGCCTTCACGAGCGAGCGAGCGACGGCGACGACCATGAGTATGTTCGCGAGCTACAACAAGAACAACGCCAAGGGAACGCTGGTGGGGAATTGGGTCGAGGAAGAGGCGCTGCGCTCGGTGACTGGCTTTGCTCGCCGCAAAGTTCCGGAGCCGAAAGGCCCGTCATCGCCAGAGCGCTCATCACCCGAGAAGGAGAAGGATGTTCCCGAGTCCACACACAGGCGGGTGCTTCGACACGCCGACGAAAATGGCCGCACGACCTACGAGACGACCGTTCAAGCCAGCACCAACTACGGCGACGGCGTGATCCGCATGGCGCCAGGCCCTCGCTCGGCTCTTTGTGAGACCCAACTGATCAAAGCGGCGCGGAAGCTGCGAGACCAGGAGCTCGCAGCACTGCAAGATGCCAAGCAGCGGGAACTGGCTGAGGCCAGCACCATGTCGACCGTCAAGGCGTCGTTCCATGCCCCCGAGACTGCAACCTTGGTCTCTTCGACTCGTGTGCCGCGTGGTCGCAATGGTGCCCGTGTGATCGACAACAGCGTGGCGCATCTCACGAGAGGCCAAGTCGACAGTCTGGACAAGGCGAAGCTCGACGTGTTGATGCAGCAACAGCCCCACGGCGGCGTCCCTGTTACTCGCTATTCGCATGCATTAGCGACTGGCGTCGGTCTGGATTTCGGTACGACGGCGTCTGATTCCCACAATCCTTTTGCACGGTCGAGTACGTTCACGAACGACATTCGCGACCCGTCCAAGCGCGTTGCAGAAGCCACCGAGCCAGCCTCGCTGCACGACCAGCGCGTGGGCATGACAGTCCATCAGCGGTCGGCGCTGAAGAGACTTCTTCTCGTTTGCAAGCACAACCCTTCGCGCTGGCAGCAGCTGAAGCAAGACCTCTCTGCACGCTCCAGCACGAGCGGCAACCTCATCCAACTGCCTGAATTCCGCGCCGCGATCGCCAGCTCAGGAGACGGTGTGAGCGACAAGGACGCGATCCACGCGTTCATGCACTTCGACTTGGACCACATCGGCGCCATCTCCCTTGATGACTTCGTCTCGTTTTACGACTCGCAGACACTCCACACGACGCTTTGAACGAAGATTTGCCGATTTGCAATTGAGAATCTTGAGATTTCACTCCAATGAGTCGTTTTTGCCCTTTTGCACCTCCTTTGAGCGTAGAAACTTCAGATACAGCGGCGCGATGTCGTCGTGTAGAATGCTTCGCTCGCCTCCAGGTCCACCGCCGTTGTTTGACGACGAAAAACGACGCATTGAGGCTAATGGCGTACTGGGAACGGTCGACGGCGACGCGACGCGAGGTGAAGTGAGCTTGGCAGATTGGGTGGTCGATTCTGTGAGTGCGTTTCGCTTGCCAGTGCGCCCAGCGTCGAACTGTGAGTCCATTCCAGGAAGCATGACACTTCCAGGCGCAAAACTGGGCTTCCCGTGCGTCCGATTCACTCCAATAGCGAAGGAGGAGTTAAAACTGCCTGGCGGAGGAGGCCGCGGGTGGACGAATCGGGACTCAGACGACGCGAGTGATCCCAGTGCAGCCGCTGAGTTTTGTGCCCTCGAGTACTGACCCGTAAACGTCCGTTCAATTTCTTCATCCATCTCGACTTGGAACAGAGTCTCTTTCGGAACGGGATTGCACCACGAAGCCGTAAACTTCAGTTTGGGGAAGACGCCGCCTTTGACTCGTGGACGGACGACCTTAAAGGTGTCGTAGTTCATGAAAAGCTCGGACGGCAGCCCGCTTTCTTCTGAATCTGGCGCAGTCGTCTGTGGCAAAATGACCGGGATCGGCGGTTTCAGCTCGACTATCGAGTAGCTTGGAGTGTAGTGGGTCGGCCCTGGCTCGGGACTTTGCGGGCGCAACGAATCTGTCATGATGAGGCGCTTCGTGATGCTGTGAAGTGACACGAAGCCCAGCTGAGATGGGTCCAGTGCCTGCCACAATTCATCGAACTGCTTCTCAGGCGCGTGGGGGAAGATCAACTTCAGCGCCTGCATAAACGCCTCAGGGCCGGCGATGCGGAACTGTCCGGAGCTGGTATCACGCGAGCCACGCATGCGAAACACGAATCCCACACGACGCACCATGATCTGCTGCGTCTCGGGCGAATTGAAGAGATCAGTTAGCAACGCCAGCAGCGATCGACTCCTGTTTACATCGTCACGAAATCTAGTCAGTACCGCGTCATACTGATCGTGCCAATCACAGGAACGTACTTGTCATCAGACGTCGCTGGGTGCCACTGCAGCAAGCGCATGTCCACGAAGTGGTCCTCGACGTGTTCCATGCTCTCGTCTTCGACCATCTTCTCCAAGATGAGTCGCTGCTGCAATTGTCGCCGTCGCGGCGAGTCGTGCGTGCCTCCAGTAGCCAAGTCGTCTCCACCTATTACTCCTGCTCGAGACTTTACACGACGTCCAAAGGCCATCTCCACCGAGCTTGTCCGCGGTGTTGACGGAGGTCTCAGTAGCAACGCGCTACTTGGGGAAACCGGCAGACTCGACGTCGATGTCAGTGGCGTTCGCAGTGCTTCCCGCTCGACAGCCTCGCGCAGTCTCTCGATCGCCGCCAATTCGAGCGACTCACGCGCAGCCATGAGTTGCTTGCGGCGTTGCCAGTTCTGCCAGACGAGAAACCACGTCGAGGGCTGCTGGTTCGCGACTGACATGTTGAATTCCACACCATTTAGCGCCACCGACACACTGTACACGCCTTCCTGCGGGAATGAAGGAGCATCGCACACGACCTTATGAGCTGAGACAAAGCGTGCACTGGCATCTGCAAACGTCACGAATGCAGGCGCCACGGAGCCGCTTTTGGCGTTTCCTGCCTCGGGTGGGATGGGTCCGGGTCTTGAGCCTGGTTCATCGCTCTTGGCAGCATCACGTTGCGGTGGTGCGTCTGTGAGCGCTTGAAAACGAACCACGATTCGGCCTGTATCAACGAATCCGTTGCCTTCGACAGTGACTGCATAGCCTCCGTAAATGGGGCCATTCATCGGGGAGATCGTCTCAACTTCTGGAAGTTTGCGATACAAATGGAGCTCCAAGGGGCAGCCCGTGAACTACAACGGACACCGTTTGTGAGCATTCGTTTAGCATCCGCAGTAAGTCAAGCTCAAATTCTCACCGCCTTATGTGTGCCGCCCAGCCACACGTCGACCCAAATCGAGGGTGACAACACGAGTTCGTCAGGCGAATCCGCCTCCCACTTTTCTGCCATCAGTTCTCGAGGCACGGAGCATAAGACTTCGCCGTCGACGCACTGACCCTTGACGGTCTTCGTCACGTCGCCGCGTCTGAAAGACACTTGGACAGCGCCTGAGGCGGATATGTTCGTGGTAAGATTCACGCCACACAAGCGCACGTCTTGTCGAACGCTCAAAGCTGTCGAGATCCAATTTGGAACGATATCCGTAAGACGTGGTGACTGGAAAACAGCAAACTCGCCTGGACACGCGACGAACTCGATGCCGTTCATGGCGACGCTCATCGTGACCACAGTGCCACGGGGGAAATCGGGCATCGCGCACTCCATGCGCTCGGCCGAAACGACTCGGACAGCCGACGTGCGGACGTCTTTGACGTCCAGCTTCGAGCAATACCGAGCTGCGTTGCATCCAAAATTCGTCAGTAAGTTAATTGATCCGTAGTAACAGTTCCCCCACACAACGTACCTATCACAGCGCCAGTGTCCGAGAACTCGCGTCCTTCGACAACCAAGAGCGATGTATACACGCCATCTGCAGGTACGACTCGCTGGATAATTGGGCGAAGATAGACGCTCACGCGGTGCAGCAATGGATGAGGCGCGGGCAATCGAAGTGTTGACGCTGAGAACTCTCGCGTTTGCTCGCTGGCTAACGCGTCCTGGTCAATCACGTAGATTTTACCAACGACGTCGATAACAGGGCGTACAGTGGTCGATACGGGTCGCGCGGTTGGTCTGGAATCCACGACGTGGCTGCCAACCTGATCGTCTGCTGGGGCCACGTAACTCTGAGGAGGAAGTCCGATGCTGTCGAAGTCGAGTCCGTTAACCGAGATGTAAATGTTGACGATGGACGCCTCCGTCGCACCGAGGGCTTTGAGTGGTGGGGTCACGCATGAGACACAATGATTCGACCGATTCGTGGCCTCCACCACAGCAATGCGCTTGCTCTCAAGTGCTGTAGCGCCGATTCTGCCTGTAGAGCCGGGAGAAGTTACACTTGCCGTAGTAATCACGGCAAACGCGACTCGAATCACCCCCGAGGGAACGAAATTCATGCCCGAAATCGTCAAAGGCGTGCCGCCGCTGACGCAAATGAAGGAAGGCTCGGCACTGAACACGATCGGCGTTGGCACCAGAAAACAACGCGACGGGGCCCCTGACCAGAAGTCTTGACCGTTGACCGCAAGTTCCACGATCAGCTCACTCGGTGCGAGCGATGGCGGTGCACCTTGGCGTCGAAACGCACGCAGAAGCCGCTCCTTACGGGCTCGTGGCGTCTCCTGCCGTTGTTGTTGTTGGTCGGAAGCTGCAACAGTCGCCTTCTTCTGTCGCATGGCTGACATGATCGACGACTTGAGGGTGGCAGCGTGGAGAAGTCTGGACGGCAAGACCTTTTTCGAGGGCATCGGAATGTACGCGATGGCGAGCTCAACGGCTCCTAAATCCACGCGCTTGCCGCCATTTTCTCGCGCTGTCGCTTTCCGCACTGGAAACCATGCACGCACACAGAACGGCTTGGTGTGATCACCAGCGTCAGCAAACTTGATCTGGACTTGCCCGAGCAGCTCGCTTTGATCAGATGAGATCTGATTCTCGATCGAAACACGAATCAAGTGTGGAAGCTCTTTGTCGTTGCGCCAGTCAAAGTCGAAGAGCTCATTCCACACAGGCGACGACGTGCCATCCTTACGGGTGCTCTTGAGTTGGGCTTTCTCGCAGTGGACAATCGCGAACGGATTACACGTAGACGTCTTCTTGCCCACGAAAAGGTTTCGTGCACGAAGAAGGAGGACGAAGATCGCGCCTTGCCGAGTCCACACTTTGAGAGGGGAGCCATTGTTACGCATCGCAGCAGCAGCAGCAGCCACGGCTGAAGTGTGACTGGTACGTGGCGGCGATGTTGGCGTCGTCATGGTCGGGGCCACGATTTCGGTTGCGACAGCGGAGCCTACGATGAAACGTGGTACGATAGTAAGTAACTTTCCGTCGCTTGACCCAGCTCCCGAATTCAGCTGGACATCGGCGATCTGCATCTGCCCACGCCGTTTAAAGCGTGCTTTGATTGCACTCTTCAACAGCACAGTCGCTTTTTCATCAAGCCCTTGGATGAGCAGCTCCATCGACGAGAGGCCACAAACAAGCGCATGCACGGGTGCAATGGACTTGATGGTCGGCGTGCGATAAATCACAAAAGGGATCTCGTCTTGTCCAAACGAGGCGGTGATTCCGACCATATTGATCGGTGCAGACGCAGCGGCTGGAGCCAGAGACAGAAGCTGATCGGACGCTGTCACACCACTTGATGTCGACACGAGAGCGACTTCGATGTGGACCGTGATGTTTTGCAGTCCAAACTTGCTCTGAGGTGTGTAGAAGTAGACGACGTCCTCTGGTGGGTAGAACTCGCCTCGGACGACGACGTGCTCCAGTTCCTTGATTCCTCGCATCCACGTGAGCCGCACCAACGGCGCTAAGTCGCCGAGCGTCATGCAGGAGTTCAGGTTGGTTCCGTGGATTGCAACGTATGTGTTCCCGCTCACTGGTCCTCCCTTTGGTTCGACCGCATCGGCACTGTACAGCATCACGCGCGACTGGCTTGACGCATCGCTAAACTCGAGCCCACCGTCCATGGACACGCGATAGTATATCTTGTAGCATGCTAGTCGCGGGGGCAGTTGCAGGCGGAGTCTTGTTGATGATACAAACGTCGCAAAAACATCGCGTACGAAAAAATCTCTGGATTCCCGTGACTGGATGGATTCAGTTTCGTTGATACGCTTCAGGAGCTCTCGTTCATCGATGGCGAGCGAAAGCGAAGGCAGGCAGCAGTACAAACGGACACATATCTGGCCACTTGTCTCTCCGCAGTCCACGAAGCCTTCGCCAGTGATAACAATTTCTCCACCGGCCGTGCGAGGAAGAACGTTGGGTTTCGTGTCCGTGACGATTGGAGGACGATACGCTTCGAAGACGGGTACGAAAGACACTCCCGCAGCACGAAGATCGTTGAGTTCATGCTTGATCAGAGGAGGAGACGGCGAAAAAAACGCATCACCAGACGAAATCTGAACGCCAAACCGTTGAGGCTGCGCGAATGGTCGAATATCGCACACGAACACGTCCGAACGCGTCATGAGTGGCGAGAGGTGTAGGAAAACGTCAGCCTCACTCTCAGATGGAGCGGTACTTGTCGCTGGTGACGACCGCCATCGAAAATGCTCCTCAACGCGATAGACGCATTTGGTTAAGCCGGCATCTTCGAGTCCACTCACAGGAACAACGACCCGACCGACTTCCCAACGCGAGCTACTCGTCCCTAGCTCCACAAGCTCCAACGTGACGACGAGTAATGCAGACGCGATAGCATCGGATGGAATCTCAACTTCAAACTGGTCCTCCCATCCGACTGACGACGCCGATGCTCCAGTCGTGCAACTCAACGCGTTGATGACGATACTTTCTCGGCTCGTGGCTCGAAATGTCTGGTCTCGATAGTCCACTCGAACGCCCAGAGTGAACAAGGGGCTTGCTCCCGCTCCGCCATCACCTCGATACTGCGTCAACTGCTGCTGAGCCCTCTGCGGAGAGCTTGCACCTCCTGTCGACATGCCCCCCGCAGAGATTGATGTCGTGAACAGAGGGGGAAGCAAACTTCGGAAATTGCGCACGCTTGCGATTCGGACGACGAGTAGGCGATAGCGTTCCATAGTCGCGGCAAAACTCACGTAGCGAGTTGCGTCTGTGATCCGCACGATCGTTTTCTTGTTGTCGACAAAATGTTCGCCCTTGACACGCAATTTCAGCTGCTTGTGGAGCAGCCTGCTTGGCGGATCTAGTCGCGTGATTCGCCATAGTCTTGGATCGTAGCAATGCACGCACAGCGAATTCGAGAAGACGACATCGTCGACGACGATGGACAAAATCGTTGGTCCGTCGAAGGGTAAAGAAGGCATGTCGCACTGAATCTGCAGCTGAGGTTCACCGGTTGCCGAGTGCGAAAGCGGGGTGGTAGTGTTTGCAAGGACACCTTCCATGAAAGTTGGGAGCGTGTGAGTACCTGGGAGAACAACTTGGGCATCGGCAGTCGTCGACAAGTTACGACTGGAATCGGCGCAGGCAAACTGCACACGCGCAGTCACTGTCGTTGGATTGACCGGGTCTTCGAACCCACGCACAGCCGGAGCCGCCGCCACATCCAGAGCACATGAGCAGCGTTCAAGGAGCTCAGTGTCGGAAGCCACATATTCGAAATCGGGAACGATACGGTCAATCTCGACGATGGTAAAGCCGCCTTCAAGCCGTGGAGCCACACACGCGACGACCCAAACACCTTGAACCGTTGCGATGTACTCTCCTGTGAGATAAACTTGAACCCCTGAGCTGTCGGCAACAGCTGCATGAAGCTCGCACGATTCGCTGGCGGAGTCGCCAGCGACGCGCAGATCCATGCAGACAAACCACCACCGCTGTGGCTGATTCTCGGGCTTTAGGAAAGTCGATCCAAACGTGATCTGGCAGTGCTGTGCAGCTCCGATGATGCTCGTGGACTGCTCCAGACCGTGGTCGACGTGAGATCCGTCTGGTCTGAGTACCATGAGCCTCATTCCAGGTAGGCTACGGCTGACAACAGTCATCCCAGACACTCCAGTCGGGAGTGGAAAGAGCAGAGCGTCCATTCGACGCGGCAGAGATTGTGCTGAGTCGACAGTAGTTTCGTTGGCGTCATTGCGGTGGAAGCGCGACTTCGGCAGCACGCTCGTGAACGAACTGAACTCGTGGGTGGATGCCGTTGCAGATACTGAGACCGACAAGAGCATATCTTTGATCCAATCGGTGGTTTCGAAGACGCAGCAGCCATGGTCGTCAGGTGAGATCGTTGCCAGTTCCGCTTTGCTTCCCACACAGCTCGCTGATACAACGACTTTACCCAAAAGCGCTGGATTTGGTGGCACGAGGTGGACTTGTAGCACGTAAAAAAGACGATCTTGCCATCCACCAACGAGATTGCCGTCGCAGGTGCTGACGATGGCCGTTCGTGCGATTGCTTCGTGTTGTCTGGCGGCAAGCACTCCACTCGCCTTCACAAGCCCCAGCGCGCGTTGTTGTCTCGCCAAAAGTTCGTATTCATTGAGAATGTCACGCTGACGAAGATGCGTGAATACTGACGACGGAGAACAATAGAGCACGAACCGGTCGCCGCCAATGTTCGATGTGAAGCGATGCTGCTTGTCTTCGCGGATTGTGAGCGGCTCGTGAATCTGCAGCTCACCCAGGCAGATGAACTGCTGGGCATTGAATGAGAAGTAGACCTTCACCGATCCGGCACAACTAAACTCGGGTACTGGACAGGTGAGTTCCAAGCCGCCTTTGATGATCTTGGCAGCAATGTACGGCGATGGCGTTTGAGACGAGGAGCCAGCCGAAGACTCTGTGGCAGAAGAATTCGAAGTCGAACCGCCGGATGAGCTTGAAAATCCCCCTGTAGACGTCGCAAACGATCCAGACGGTCTACGTGGGCCACCGCCTTTCGCTACAATAGCACGTGGCCGCGTCGCATTAGCAGCCAGTGAAGCACCTGAACTGTCCAGAAGATTATTTGACGTAGCGGAGATGCTGCTGTTTCGAAAGAAGGTGCTGCGTCGTCTCATCGTCGACTGGGTCCTCAGCTTCGCGACTGGTGCTGCATCCAAGACGAGCAGTTCGCGCGCGGCCCCAGTTTCATGAAGCACCATACTGGATCCGCGGCGTTTCTGGGCGGAAGAGAAGAGTTGTTGCGGTAATCCTTCGAAGTAGAACGACACACGCTCGGCTGCAGCAGCCGAGTCAGTGAATGAGCGAAGCAACTTGGGCAACTGAATCGTCACAAGGCGGGTCTCCGATGGAGCGGCTCGATCAAAACAACGGGTCGGGACATGTCGCGGCGACCATTTCAACTCACGTGGCGGAAGATCGGGATAAAACTGGAATGGCACACTGTGCGCAATGAACTGTTCGCCTGCGTTCATCGTGAAGTCGATCAGCACACTGATCCCTCCTCCTCCGAGTGCGGCCCCTGGCGCGCTCTTGAGCACTGTGCGCGTGACCTTCAACACGTTTCTCTGTGGACCATTCCGTAGACTCTGCTCCGCCAAGAGCTGGAAAGTTTGAGCTCTTGCTTTCGCGGTCATTGACCCTGTCGATCCATCTCGCGGTCCAGACGCCCGAGTTGGAGAGACAGATGACTGGGAATTCTCGGCGCCTGTTGACACGATGATGCGGTCGATCACTTCCACGCGGGGAGACTGGCAGATTAATAGCGGCGACGCAGATAAAGAGCCGTCCGGAAATGACCGGCTGAAAGTCGCTGGTACAAGCACGCACTTTCGCTCATTGCTACTAGACCGGAACCTCACGAAAATCTGGCCGGTGTCAACAATGTTTGAGCACTCGATGACGATGCACGTGCTGCCTGAAAGCGGTCCGCATGTCGGCGCTAACTCGGTAATCGTCGGCGACTCGTACGCGTAAAACTTTTCCCGCTCTTTTGCGTTGAAAAATGCCGCACATGACACTACGGCAGTAGCCGAAGACGACGTAGCCGACGCCTTGGACGTTGTCGAAGTTTGTCCTGGCGGATCCAACGCCAATGCCGCACTGAGAGGCAACATGATATCCAATGCAGCCGTACAAGGAGTCCGTAGCAGCGGCGCACGACACGTGATCTTTCCTTCGACATGGTCAATCTCGCCCACCACAATCACTCCATCGGTAGCAGGCACGAGGGAACTCGACTTTTGGTGCGAACCATTTCCGCTTGCATTGTTGACAACGGGTGTGCCCGAAGCCGAGCTGGTTGGTGCCGACTCTCCACTCTTCAGTGGTACAAAATGCACTTGACACTTGGACTCACGCGCGAGAATCTTGTCGAGCCGTTTGTTCATAAACAACGTGACTGTTGATCCACCAGCAACTGATCCGGTCGGTGTCGCGAGAAGGAATGGCGAAGAAAAACAGCGGAACGGAAGAAGAGCCGTGCAAGCAGAGCCACTGTAGTTGCCGAAAGCTGCTTGCATGAATTTGGCGCTTGAGAACTGCTGGCCGTCGTTGAGACTGACTTGAATCTCGAAAAAGCCGGCGTGCGGTGCCTGAAATGAGCACTGTAGTGCACGTGTGGTCAACAAGCCTGTCGATTTTGTCTCGGCCACCTTGTCCACAAACGTTCCTTCGACCAGGATGCGATGATTACTGGAGTCACTGTCTTTGTCTCTGCCGGCGTCTTGCTGCTGAAAGAGAACGACAGCCTTGCAGCCGTGATCTTCTATGAAGTCGCCACTGACGGTGACCACGCAGTTCGCATCCATAGCGCACCAAGCCGGTGAGATCCGTCGAATAACCGGATTGTGGTAGTACTTGAAGCGCAGAGTCGAAGTCTGGGACGATGTGTAGTTAATTCCGTTGAGTGCGATGTTCAGGTAGGCGACGCCTGGCTTGGAAACGGCTGGCGCAATGAAGCTCACGGCCTCCCCCACAATTTTCCCCTTAACGAGATGCACTTCTTTCTTTGACATCCCTTCATCTTCTGGCTGACTCGCTGCAGCCTTTCCATCGCTCTCATCGTCGTCTTCATCGTCGTCTCCGTCATCCTCACCCACGCTCGCCAACGTTTTTTTCAAGCCACCACGGCCTTCGCCTTCTTCGTCAGCGATAGTGACGCTGACCATGATCTCACCTGTATCCACAATCTTACCACACCACGCGAGCACCTCTGTCCCACCGCTGATCGGGCCGGCGTTTGGTTCGATGGTTATCAAACCTTCAGGGGGGTCGTAGAAGAGGAAACGTACGCCAGAGCTGATGAACTGCTGGAACGAAGCCGAAGATATACCACCGACGTCGCGACACAGAGTTACTTTGATCACCACGAGTTCGTTCGACGGCCATGAGGGCGCGAGGCACTGAATGGTCAGTGTCTCTTCGTCAAACACAGCGTCGACGACCTGACTGTGTCCTGAATCTTCACTTGTGAATCGCAGTGCGCAGCTGGAGAGAAGTAGAGACTTGTCCTCGGGTAAGCCACCAGGATCTTTCACTTGAATGCAGACAGGTGTTCCACCGGATACAGGTCCACACAGGATCCCGCGGCTCGTGAATTGAGTGTGCTCGTGGTACTCGAAGAAGCACGTCGAGTCCGTGTACTGCTGCAGGTTGTATGTGACCTGCAGCATCACCCGACCAGGACTCGTTGCAGGCGGGGAGGCACACAGAATCGTTGTGTCATCTAACACACGCGCCTTCACGATGACTTCAGATTGCGTCGTACCCATCGTTCCGACGAGTGAGTCCGCGACAGTTGAGCAGAATCGCACATAGATCTTCCCCTCGGCGATAAAGCCGCGGCCTTTGATGACCACATATGAGCCACCTTCCAGTGGTCCGAAGCCGTACACACGGTGGCGATTCGTTGGAATACTGAACTGGGGCATCGCGAAAGCTTGAAAAGTTCCTCTTAGCCGATGAGCTGTCTTTGGTGTCGATGGGTTGTGTTCGTGATATACGGATCGTTCTTCTGGAATTCCACTCCCGTCGTCGAACGCGTCGACGTCTTCGTCACCGTCGTCGCCTTCCTCGCCGCAGTCATCCTCCTTTACCACGTACACATCTTCGAAATACTGCTCGTCGAAGGACATGGAGAGATCGTGGATACCAGCCTCAAGCTCAGGCGAGAGGCACTCTACGAAGCGCTTGTCGTCAGCTTGAACACGACCTCCGGTGATGGTGCTGGTTCCGAAACGAAAATCGACCGTCGGTGACTCGATAGCTTCCTTGAACTCGAACGAGATGAGAGAGCCACCGCAGATGTAGCCGACTTGAGGGCTCATACCGAGAAGTACGGGCATCCGGTAGTACTGGAACTGATACGGTAGTGACAGGAGCTGGTCGTCAATCGTACTGATCTGCATCTTCAGCTTTGCCGGAAGGAGCATCGTCAAGCTATCTCCAATCTGGCCCTTCAAGTCGAACTTGAGCAGCTTCGCAAGAGGCGGACATCTCCATGACAGCGACTGTTTCTTGACACTAGTCTCGGCAACAACAGTGACGACAACCGGTTGCTTCCCCCCCTTACCGGCAGTTTGCTCTTCGAATCCATCGAGGGTGAGTGAGATGGTCACGATTGTTTCATCTGTCAGGCCCGAACACCTCGCGAGCATCGACGTTTCTTGCTCCAAGTTGCCGACAAGTGGACTAATCGAGTGAATTGGTGGAAGCTTGTACACCCGGTAATGCTGAAGTAGCTCGCCAACTTCATGGAAGTACAACTTGTCGAATGAGATGTCGACGCGGGCCTTCTCAAGCGCGTCCAACGACTCAACAAACTCGCCGATTGCTGGCAGCATGAACTCGAGGCGATTGCCTTCCCACCGCGTGACAGGGATCGGCCCAAACACGTCCTCTTCTCTGGCGTTCTTGCTCTTGAATCGCACCCTCACAAGCACAGCGTCGCTCACGATATTCTGCGAAAGGCGAACCGTCAACGGAATCGGAATGTCGAACGCACCCACAGGTGGGTCAACGCGCCGGATGGAGAAAGTCGAGTAGTAGTACAGCGACAGCACCTTGCCTGAGAAGTCGTTCCCGTTGAGAGCGACGTCCACGACCGCATTAAGGTTACCGTACTCCCCACCAAACACTGGGGACTGCGCCATAATCACACCGTCTTCAGCCCTTGCAGGGACGTCCTTGTACACGAGCTTGCCTTGGTGATTTGTAAAACCAAACCGGACCTTGACTCGACCAGTTTCGATCAAATTCACACCGAAGATACGGATCAAACTGGACTGGGAGATGCACGTGCACAACGGACTCAGTCGCTGTAAGAGTGGCGAACTGTAGAACACAAAGTCGATCGGGCGCTTCGAGTCGGGGTCGACAAACTCACACTTCGTGTACTGCTCACCGTTCAAAGACACGAAAATCGTCGCGGGCCCGACATTGAAAGGTGGCACACAGCACCTCAGCTCGTCGTTTTCGATGAAGCCGACGACTTTTCGATTGAGCTGTGGTGACTGGAACACGACGGATACTTGCCCTCCGTGGTCCACGACGTGGTCTCCGCTGATGCGCACAAAGCTCCCGCCTTGAATGTCCGCCGACATGGGAATGACGGAGTAGAGCCTTGGCACTGGGTAAAACAGGAAGTACAAGTGGGACATGTCCTTGACGAGCTGCGGGGGAATTCTTCTTGATCGTGGTGACACGAGACCGGCTGCCACGAGTTCATGTTCTTCTTCCGGTGGCACGAAGTTGATTCCTCCATCCACGGAGACTTGGACCTTTGACAGGACAAGCCCATCCTTCGAGTGATGCCAAACCGGAGTAGTGCACACGATGGCGAATGCCGGATCATCCAATGGAGCATCACGAGCTCGTCGAGGAGATCCAGCAGTTAGCGCGTCAAGTCTCCCATGCTTCTTGATATACTCAGTGCCGACCGTGCCATCGACAACCTCGAACGCTCTCGACGATAGCTCCATGAATCGCACATGAATACTCAGCTGGTTCGGAACACGATGCTTCATTCGAAGGACGAGAAGAGTGCCACCAGAGCGTGGACCATGGTGCCGTGTGATCGATTGAATTACCGGCGGAAAGAAGCAGCCGAAGGACAGCGAGCCGAAGTACGTATCACCTCCAAGAGATAGCGACACAGTGAAGCGCCTAACACGGCCTGGGTCGTCTCCACTAAGTCGACCACCTTCATCGTTGTTGTGCTTTTCCTGGAGGCGCTTGATATCATCGTAGAAAGAAGGCACACGGCACCGAATAATGCCGCGTTCGGGCGTTGTGCCACTTTCTCCAAGCAGCTGCCAGGATGGAGTGATCTCGGCGTTCACTATCTTGACGAGCTCCTCAGAGCCTCCAGGATACGCTTCAGCATTCGCTTGAAACTTGACGCGGACACGACGTGGCGGAACGAGGTGAAGTACCTGATGTGGTGCGTCGACGTCATCTACTGTGAGACTGGCCAACTTGATCGTTACCAGGGTGTTCCCTTCCAGACTTGCGAACGCCGGCGTGATAGACTCGACATTACGATCTCGGTGAAGAAGTGCTGTGGCGCGATCTCGCCCGAACTGTCTCCCGCCGTTGAGCGAAACTTGGACGTAGGTCAGCCCAAACGACATGTTAGAGTGGACGCTGCATCGGAGCTCGTTTGTGTTTACGAATGTGGCCGTCAGCTGGGCGACGGACTGGGGTTCGAGACTCGCGGAGGTTGGACCAGCAACCGCGGCGGCTTGGATATCGCATTGAAGTAACCGCACGACGAGATCACCTGAGTCGACGAAACTCTCGCCCAGGAGGCGAACCTCCGTCACGCGGCCGCTGTTTACGCGTAGACAGGGCGGGTCGACGCTCACGAGTGTGACGTCGCGATGCACACAGTAGCCCACGGCGTCGGGCGTCTTGTCCTTGGCTCGAAAGTAATCGAGTTTGTTCAGCGTGAGCTCGACCGTGGCGTCTCCAAACGTCATCATCACACAGTCGAACTCCACTTCGTAAACACCCACAGGCGAGATGCACCAGCGCGCTTCCATGGTGCGCTCCGACACGGCGCCTGTGCGTTCAGAGACCTGACGCACGCGCACAAACACGGGCAGCGTGCTGATCTCTGCTAGGTCCAAATGGCTCGAATTGGCCTTGTCTTTCGGGGGGAATAGCCGCGATGATGTCGAGAGTTTGAGCAGATTGAGCGTCGCCGTGATGGTCGTCGGTGGCGTCATGAGCACGAACTGCGGCGTGATCTTCGCGATCGCGATCTCCTGGTGGAGCACAAACGGCAACACATTGGAAATTCGCTCCGAGTCCACGATCACTTCGACTTGTAGCGTGATGAGATGCGGCGCTAGCGCCACTGTTGAGGACGTGGGCGCCAAATTGGCGAAGCGCGCGATGACGGCACGCGCGTCGTCCTGGAATGACGGCACGATGCACTCGAGCTGCGTCTCCAGCAAGAACTTGCCCGCCACTTCAACGCGTGTGTTCGTCTCCAGGAGATGGAAGCGC
Organism: Pythium dissotocum; assembly: GCA_023336355.1. Taxonomy (NCBI): domain Eukaryota; phylum Oomycota; class Peronosporomycetes; order Pythiales; family Pythiaceae; genus Pythium; species Pythium dissotocum. Next base: position 3,926 of record JAADWY010000171.1, on the reverse strand, counting down.
ACGAGCAGCGAGTGCGGCTGCGGACGGAATCCCTTGCCGTGAATGACGACGTGTGTGCCACCGGAGACGACACCCGTAGACGGCTCCAGGAGGCGGATTCGCAGCCCCGACGCGCCGGATGACGAGCTCATGACGCAGGCAGTGGATGTAGTTTCGTCTGATGGATACACGTCTCAGAGAGCGACGGACACGCGGCGCCGACGCACGATCACCATGAGCATTCGATGGGTTTCTCCGTCGAATGGAGGACTGCTTATTGGTGCGTCCGTTCAAAGCGAGGAGATGACCCAAAGTACAGGAGGAGTAAACCCAAATTAACAAGGTTACAACGTAACCCAGCAAAACCAATGATCAAAATAGAAGCGCGGTTGAAACGACGCGAAGATGGCTACACTAGCAGACGTCGACACAAGCAGCGCTTGGCAGAAGAGTGCGGACAGGCATGGCGAAGTCCAATGCGCGCGCCGAGAGCGACCAGCTGTTCAAGCTGCAAGTGCAGGGCGACAAGTACGCGCGACTGCTAATCGAGCAGAAGCAGCGGCTGCGCCAACTGGACGGTGAGTACCGCAAGGTCCATGAGGAGCTCAAGGAGTTGCGACTACGGCGCAGCGAGGGCGACCAGCGTGGAGGAGGCGCGAACGCTGTGCGCGCGCGGCTTGCAGATGAACAGCGCGAGCTCATGAAGCTGGAGAACCGACTGTCGGCGTGCCGCACACGCGAGAGCAAAATGTTTGCGCAGAACGAAGACCTGCGCATGCGAGTGGATGCACTTCGCGCGGGCCGCACGCTCAGCCAGAACGTGTTTGAGAAGAATCAGCGGAAGCTGCGCGAAGTCCAGCGCCAGATGCAAGACTGCTTCCGAGTGGCCACTCAGATCATGGCCGAGCGGGACCGGGTACGTTGGATAAAGAGTAGACGGAGTGGGGCGAGAGGGCTGATGGACGAATGCATAGGTGGCTGCGCAAGCGTACGCGATGACGACTAGCAACATGGATGAACAAGAGTCGTTCGACTCGGTTTTCGAAAGCCTTGCGGCGATCATCAAGAGAGAAAAGGAGAATGCTGAAGCGTATCGTAAGCAGGTGCTTGAGCAGGACCCGCTCGACGCGTCGGACGACTTTGTGCGAGGCAATATGAAGATGGAGGACGAGCAAAAGCTCAAAAAGACGCTGCAACGATTGGACCTGAACGTACGTGGCTCCATCGTGAGTGCCCTCTTGGACTGTGGGGGCTGATGGCTAAAGATTTTCCTTGTTTTCAGCTCAAAGAAGATAAGCAAACCATCGAGACCATCAACGACAAGCTACAGGACTTCGACTCGACTTTCAAGACACTGCAGTTACAGATGGGCGTCGACGACTATCACGATTTGCTGGCCGTGTACACAAAGAAGGAGGAGGAGAACTTTGCTCAGTTCCGCTACGTGCAGAGTCTCAACAACGAGATTGAGCAGCTTGAGGAAGACAAGCACCGGATCGCGAAGGAGACGGAGAAGTTTGTGTTTCTTGCAGTCAGGCCTCCCTCACTGACCATGACTCACGCCATATTCCTGTGCCAGGCTGCAGAGTGAGATGAAAGATGGCAATGCACATGCGCGCAAACGCATGATCGACGACCTCGTCGAAAGCCGCCAACGGTACGATCGCGCAGTCAGATTGGCATTAAGACGGCACTGATCTCATTGCCGCCACCCTCCCGTAGGATCATCAAGGAAAACACCGAGTATGAGCGCTTGCGTGCGAGCGCGCTGAGGGAGTTCCAGCCGATCGCCCGTGCAGTCGACCGCCTGTACAACGCTCTCGGCTGCAATGACATCGTTCCGGTGCGTTTATGGTTCTGATTGGGGAATCTGATGTGAGACTGACCGTGCGCTGGGCATCATATCTTCTAGCCTGGAATGGCCTCGGGCAATTCTACTAGCGAGAGCAGTGGAGCTTCGAAGCGCAACCGCAAGCAGTCAGAAGACCAAATGGTCATGATGGTGAGTCCGACAGCTCCATGCATCACGCCCGTTTGTATGCAACGCCTCACAGATTGGGTTGACTTCTAGGCTCGAATCAATTCCATGAACGACATTCTCGCTGCGCATGGCATCACTGAAGGCAACATTCTCCAGTTCCTCGCGGTACGAGCCAATGGGGACTCCATCACGTCGAAGTAGCGTGCTGATGTCTGTGCTTTTGATCTCTAGATCATCGAGCAGCGCAGCAATGAGCTCATCGAGCAGTTCTCTCGGCGCCTGCAGTTTAAGAACCCGATGGAACTGTCTCGCGCGACGCTCGGCGCCAACTTGAAGCCGAGCGATCCGTCGCGGGCCGTGGTTGCGGCCAGGGCCATGCTACCCGACTTCAACGCCCCCAATGCAGCGAACAACCAAAACTTCAACAACAGCACACAGGCGTCCGGACCAGCACCCGTCGGCATGACGTCATTGCTGTCCAGCAGCAGTCTCACCGTTAGCGCGACGTCGATCGCTGAGGAGGAGGCTTGCCAGAACTCGAGCGACGACGAGGATGAAGATCGACCGATGACGAAAGCCGAGTTGCAAAAGCGAGCAGCCAAGAGTCTCGCGGGCATGCAGTTCAACCCGAAGCTTCAGACGATGCAGCGCAGCAAGCCACCCGCCTCAGCAGTGGCACCAGGCTCCGCCTCGGCTGCCGATGGAGTGACACTCGCTGGAGCGAAAAAGAAAAAGTAGAAGGTGTAGCTGAGCTGAGACAGAGCACAAAGTACGGTATCCAATGCTGTCTACACAAACTGCATGCGAATCACGAGCGAGAGCGTTGCATGCACGTGCTGAAGGAACACCTCGGAAAGTGCCCAGGATTCAGCCACGCTGGTCAAAGAGCCGAGAATGGAAGCCTCCACGCCTCCTCAACAACTTCACCCCAATGGGTCCGTGACTGTGCACTGTATGCGACAGAGATTGGCAATCCGCACCCAACTCGTAGGACTCTGTCCAGCTCGCTTCAACCAATTCTCGATGGTTGTCGCATCCTGTTGTCTTCCACTTTCAAAAGGACACGTTTTGAACGGACGACCAAGCGCAAGAAGCCAGACGTCGCCTTGTTGCTATTGCTGCGGCCGCTCCATGTGGGGCACGTAGACAGGCGGGCAGCGCCAATTTCTTTGAAGGGTGTGGACGTGACGTTTGCGCGGGAAAGTACGGCGGCGACGGCCATCGTGCCCTGAACGAGAGTCTTGATTTGCCAGAGTCTCGTACGTCAATGACCTCTTTTTGGTACGTCAATAGCCCGTCAACATACGGTTTTTGGTCCATCACCAATCCAAACGCAAGCACGTTCCACATTTTGCGTGGCCCACACAATATCAACAGAAGCAGCTAGTGTAGTGTGGCTCACATAAAATCGTCTGGTGTGGTCGACACAAATTTACCAAAGTAGCGCTGGAAGCGGTCATTCACCTACCGAACCAGTGAATACGTTGACCTCCAAGCCTCCACCAAGCTCTCCACTCTCCTACCATCATGCACACGTGGACTAATCTCGCACGTCACGTCACTGTCGATGCGTATGTGAAGTTCCGTGCCGAGATGTTCTGCTGCTCCGCTGTTTACGGGACGAAGTCGATGGCGTGAGTGATCTGTCCTGGCGATCACGAAATGATCGAGCAGCGAATCCGCTGCAAGAGCCCAACACGTGACCCCCCTGTACGATCGGCGCGTGGAGAAGGAGCACGCGTGCCCCGTACTCTGGAAAGTCCGCGCTTGCCCTGCAGCGTCTCTCTGGATCGTCTTGGGAAACGACCTGCCGCACTTGCGCGGTGATCTCGTCTGTGAGATCCCTCCTCGCCCAGTCATCACGTCAGCCATACGCGCCTACATCCTACGAGAAGAAGAGAAGCAGACGGCGCCCAAGAACATTTGGAGCAGTCTCTTCCGTGCTCCTGATCTGCCGGCTCCTGTG
>JAADWY010000170.1:0-49977 GCA_023336355.1 Pythium dissotocum | reverse complement strand
CCGATTAGAGGAAGCCACCTCTGTATGGAGAGATCGCATTCACCTCAGCTACCATAGTCACATCAACTGAGTCTGCTCTCCAACGCGTGTTGGATATACGAGCGCACGCGCGGGTGAGCGACCGTCGAAGTATCCGACAGCCACACCGGATTCGCACCATAGCTCACACTCGCGCCACGTCACATATATATCAATATAGAGTACATACAGTACTATCACATTGCTTCCAATACCATACAGTGGAGGTAACACAGTACGAACCCTCCGAGTGTGTTTCCTGTGTTTGTGTTGCCCATCTTGAAGAACTCGAAGAAGAACAAAAAATAATGCCGCCTGTCCGGGACGAATGCGCGCTGTGCCGCCGCAAGCGCAGCGTGTTTTTCTGCGCGCGCTGCACCTCCGACGCGCTGCAGCAGCGCCGCACGATGCTCATGGCGCTGCAGGCCGACGTCGCGGTGCTGCGCAAGAAAACCGAGTTCGCGCTCAACGTCTGTAGCTGCCGGCTTCTCAAGTTCCATCCTCAACATAACTAACTGACTATTTCTGTGTATATGCAGTCCAAGAGTCCACTGGCCGATGCGGAGCGGCGGCTGGACCAGTGCATGAAGCGCGTGGAGCTGCTCGCCGACACGGTCATGAAGACCCGCGAGCAGCTATGCAGTGGTGCGTCGGATTAGCCTTGTACTTCGGCTAGAATGAAACTAATTAGCTTCTGTGGTCTAAAGAGCGTCTCGCTGTCGTGGAGCGAACCGCCGAGTTTGAGCAGCGATCCGAGCGTGTGGAGCACGGCCAGCAGCGACTCCATGAGGACACGCGTGCTGTGGACGCCTTGTATCATCCCGTGCTCCAGTGTCTCGATCTCCAAGTCACGTGGGCTCATGAGGTCCGTTCCGTCGCGACTAAACGAGAAAGGCGGTCATGGTCTAACCTGGTCAATTGTTATATATTGTAGAATGCTGCGCGAGTACGAGGCGACAAGATCCGTGAGCTCTTCGGGCTCGTGGGGCTCTCGCCAGAAGTCGAGACCCCCACTGATCTGCTGGACAAGCGACCCGTGAAGCCGTATTTCCGAACGATCGCGTCCCTGCCGCTGCCAATTTCCGGTCGTTTTGAAGTCGTGCCGCCTGAGATCGTGGCTGGCGCATTGGGCAAAGTGATCCATCTCCTGCTGCTCGTGGCCAAGCACTTGGAGCTCGAATACCCGCATCCAATGGTCTTCAACAGCTCGTTTTCGACGATCGGCAACACCAGTGAAGGCGCGGGCTGCCACACACTGTATCCGGACGGAAGCTTGGGCTTTGAACGCGGAGTTTCCATGCTCCATGAGAATATTGCGCACTTGGCAGGGACACAGGGCGTCGCGTCGAGTGCCCTCCACGCCACGGACTTGTTGGGGAACCTGCTGCTTGTGTACAACTCGAAATACCTCGGGACGGTGGACGACAGCACACAGAGCTTGCCACCGTCAGTCTCCAAGACCTTGAAGCGAGAGTACGTACGAGCTTGCGTGGATGGTGGGAGACAAGGGCGCAGTGTACTGATGTTATCTTGTGTGTTGTTGTGCAGACCCAGCCGCAGCCACCTTGGCCAGTCGGCGTTTCTACTCGCCAACTCGCAGACGCTAGCTGCCAGTGCAGAGATCCTACCCGACTACTCCATCGTACAGTGAAGCAAAGTGGAGGCTGCCGAGAGAGATAATCTACGGTATGTTTTCAATGAAATCCTACTACAGTGTAGATGTAGCCGGTCTCGAATGGCCGGTGGTCCGCAACTGACAAGATGAACCAGTATTCAGCAGGATCAACCGTCCTAGGTTCGACTTCTTGATCAACGTTCTAGCTTCGCCCGCTTGTGTTCTTGTGCGAGCCCCCGCTCTCATGTTTGCGGTTATGATCGCTGGCAAGTGAGTTCACCTCGCTCGCTTCATCAGTGTCATCTCGTGATTCTTCTGATTGGATGAAATGTCGGCAGGCGGAACCACCATCGCCATTACTCTCAGTGCGTCTCGAGGAAGCGGCGGCCTTAGCACCTCGTGGTGAAGCAACTTGTGATGCTGCTGTTCATACTACGTAAGTCTACGGCTTGCTAGTAATGTATCCTAAGATGTTCTTTCGCTTCGGTGGACCGACTTCACTCACCACTGAAGATTTCCACGCTTGCGTCGTTCTGGGAGTGGCCCGCTCTTCATCCTACGTTCATGCGTGACATTCACTTGTACTCTCGTCGATCTCCATCACGCCACCGTCATCGTCTTCGATCTCCACGTTCTGTAGCAAGGTCTCAGCTAGCGGAGCCACCGCCATTTCTTCCAGTCGATGTCCCCACACAGTCTCCACATCTTCATCTTTCTGTCCAGCAGTCGTCGTCGTCTGTGGATCCAGCAAACGGCGGAGCTGCCTCGCGACGCCTTCCGACACGACGTCCACTGCGGCACCAACAGCCACGTCTTCATCTTCACAGTCACTCGCGTGATCCGAGGGTTCTCAGCGCGTACTCCACGCCTCAAGGCCTTCCAGACACAGCACCCACGATGATACGTCACGATTGGTGTCCGTGTTGCACAGATAGAAACTGCTTGACATCTCTTCTCGCGGGCTCATGTAGACGGACAGGATATCGTCCGCCCGAAGATCCGCAAACTTCTGTCTTGATGCTGAGACTTCCGCTTTATCGGTCTGGAAAAGTAAGTCCGGACGCATGCAAGCCGTTGCTCCCTTGGGAAACGAAAGCCCTCGTTGTGCGCTGGTCTCCACGCGGACGACGATCATGGAAATACGCGTGTCGTTGTCATCCTGGCCGGCCGTGCAGATCGGAATCACGAGATCCACTGCGTACGGTAGAATTTTTAACGGGTCAGATACCGAACGGATCGGAAATTGGGACTGATCTGGTGTTTTTTTGGTGATCGGTGTTTGGGTCGGATGGATAACAGTACAAGAGTATCAGGACTTAGCGACAGAGTGCCCAACAAGCCGATACTGCAGACGTGTTGGTCGCATTCCCCACTATTAAAGAGGCAAGCGGCCGACTGACCTTCGGTAGAGTTTGACTGCGACCCCTATCCTGACGCTGCACGCTCCGACTGTAGTGAATCAGCATCTTCAAGGTCGGTATCGAACGGCCTCATCTCCAGATTATGCTCTCCAGCCCCGCATCGTTGCTCAAGAGCTCACACTCAACGCCAATGCGACCACATCTTCGCTCAACAGTCTACGTTTGCCGTGTATGATCTCCGCAACATTCGTGCGTAGTCGCGCAGCACCCACAACAGAATCAACCCGACGTTCGCGTCCGTCAGACTCTGCGTTTATCCAGCGCGTGCTGCCATTCATCGACTACGAGACGATCGACTCGTCATTGGCTAGTGCACAAGTCTGACGCACGTTGAAGAAAGACTCTGTGGCTTCCTCGATTATGCTCGTGGCGTACGCGTCCAGCTCCATCCAATCGTTGTCGTGCATTTTAATGCTCAAGGGCCTCGCCTCCAGCTCGATGATCTCCAGCTTCGTGTAGCAGTCGTGGTCGTGGAGTAGCTTTGCATTTTAGGACGGTCGCATTTCATTCAGTTCATATTCTACCAAGCGACTCACAAGTCTCCTCGCATCCGCTCCGATCTGCTTCCTCCTCCGGTCCCTGTCCGCACCGACTCCAACATTGCACCGACAGTGGACAGTTTGCGAGTGTATGTACGTGACTCGAGAGCCACCCAAGATCATCGAAGTTCCTGGGTTCGCGCGTATGAGGCTGTGATCGCTGCTGTGCCGCCACCACGTTGGGCATGGTAAGCAACAGACTGTAAGCGTTAGTGCCACTAGCCTAATGGTATATCGGGCTTGCCGCCAAAGGCTCCGATGTGCGTGCTCACGCTTGCCAGTGCGTATATCCTCTCGGTCGTCCGCTACTCACTTGGAATTGGAATCACCAATGTCGACTTGAGGTGTGCGGCATCCTGTGAATCGTCTCGAGGTAAGAAGCTGGCTCGATAGATTGGACCTCGCGGCCTTAGCTAAACGCAAACTACATCACACTGCAGCATATCGAACAGGGGTGGACACGAATACACTACGTAGCAGCTCGCACTTCGTTGTGTTGTAAGGAAAGGTGGACGATTCGACCTCAGAATCGTGATCCTGCAAGTAGGATCATCGAGAACTATGGTAAGTAGATCACGCATGAGCTGAACGCTCCACGCAAGCTCTGGTGATGGCTTAGCAAGAGTAGGGATAGATGGAGAGGCCGGTCCTCGGATCTGAAATCGTGTGTTGTTGATGGTGTGATGAAGAACCGCGACGTCTTCGATGCGGCTGTCGGGCAAGTTGTTCTTCCGAAGGTGAGTCTCTGGCGTGTGGGCGCCGTTGCTTGCAGCCCACACGAAAGCGTCCGCTGCCGATAGTATTGGCGTGAAGGTTATCGTGGATATCGAGGCTGCGCAAATGCTCCTATTGTAGTGTGCCGCAGTTCCAACCCCTCCAGATCCGTCCGAACCATGATACACCAGACCAACGGAATGATAGAGAGCAACCTTGGCCTGCTTGAGTTCGTGGAAGCAGCGCCGGAATCAATCCCAGCTTGAATCCGCAGGATACGCTACCCATCTAAGTAATCACGATGCAACCAGTTGTCTCTCAGGAATGCGTATGCTCTGAGCTCTGCGTCGATAGCTGGACACACCAAACGTGGTATGAATGACGTCATCGTCCTTGGTGATGCAGACGATGCGTGGTAGATCCCGCTGTGCTGGAAAATGGAGATCGATATTCTGAGTTCCTTCTTTTGACGAGACACAATACAACTTGCCTTCATCATCGTTCAAATTGGAGCCGACAATCTCGCCAACATTCCGTGTATAAGCAGCGCCAGGTCGTGGTGGGTGTTGTGTGTAGCCCCGACCGTCTCGAGGAGCCTTTGTTCTTTCTTTACGTTTCATCGCTACACTTATGAGAGAATTCCGTGTCAAACTTGTTGTGGACAGAGAAATCGATTCGGTGAGTGTACTCTCGGCCTAGCTATCGATAGCAGTGCCTGGAACAAAGACAATCCATCGCTCTCTGGCACGTTGCGAGCAACACATGCGACCAATTGTAAGATTGCGGTGGTCCACACTTGCGTCTTGTTGTGCTTGCTGAAGATGTTACACAGATGTACTAGTACCTGAGAAGCTCATCGATGTGGGCTTGGAGAAACCCCCGCGCAATCGTCCGTTGCCAATGCACACCAAGCTCGTGTTCGTGGCATCACGACACTCACTCTCACAGTTGATCCTTCCCCCCACCGTAAGGAGCGCTAGGGCTTCACCCTCGATGCGTTTGTGCTTTCATCCAGGACTCGCGAAGCAGTGGCCCACGATGAATGGATGGGATGGTACATCAGGAAGATCCAATCGCCTACTGCCCTTCCAACTACTTCAACGTCTTCTTCAACGTCAGCAGCAGCTGACCCAATTTACAGATCCGTTCGGTATTTGACCCGAATAAAAGGTAACCTGCGTACTTTCCCTGGGGGAAGACGCCAGCCACTCGTCGGCCGAGCATCGCCCACAGCGCGTCTTCCGATGGCAAGCTACTGAGCTCGACAAAGTGTGTGAACGACAGACACCAGCCACGCCACTGCTCTTTCACGGCTTCCAGGACGGCCTGGGTCTCCAACGCAGCCGAGCCGTACTCACTCGTGATCACCACACTGTCCTTGGTCTCTGGATCCGACGAGGCTTCTTTGAGATGCGGGTCATGGCCATGAAGAGCACTCAAGAACGTCCACACGCTGTAGAATTCACCGGCGCCGATCTGCCGCTTCACGAGCTTCCCAGTCTCCAGCACTCGCGTCGCGTCCATCGCTAGAAGCAATACGATACGAGCCACGAGCTCGTCAGCTTCAGCGTCCAGCACGTCCGCGTGAAGAAGCTTGTGGAGCTGTGGAAGCATGTACTTCGACAACGCATCACGCGAAGAATGCCACAGCCACGTCGCACCAAGCGTGAGAATAGGATCCGACGAGTAGCTGCAGAAGCATTGGCGCTGCTCGTAGCCCACGTACGACAGCACGGCCATGAAGTCAGCTACGAGTCGCAACGCCGTCGATGACGACGCGTGCGGTCTCACGCCCACGCGGCAAAGCATCGCAGCCACGCCAAACATCGATACGTCATCAAATGCCGGGGGTGTGGTCGACGCGCCATTGAGCAGCTTCCTCGCAGCAAACATGACCAGTCGTGCTTCATCTTCCATCGTCTCGTGGCCGCGTTTCAACCACAGAGGTCGACCCAGTGGCCGCAGACGACGCCAACTGTCTCGCTCTGGGAGAGCCCGCAGCGCCTCGACCACCTCGTCTTCATAGGACTGAACGTTTTCAGCCGGAGTCATCACTTGCGTATGCTTGAGTCTTGTAAGTCGCGTGGTCTTCTTGCCTAGAGTCGTCTCCGTCTCATGGCCACGCAAGACGTCGATCGTCGTAGTCAACACGAACGGAGGGAAGAGGCACGGACGCGTTCGCGCGATACGTTGACATGGATCGTTCCCCTCAAACACCTCGACGTGTGTAGGGCCTCTAGTATCTTGGCATCGCTGTCGACGACGATCGCGAAGACACCCGAGTCGTTGTTGTACTTGCGGATGATCTGGGCGTTGGCTTCATCGAGTGCTCGTCGCAAGATAAGAAGCCAGCCGATGCCGTCTTCTTCTCGTCTCGGCAAAAGCATTCGCGCGTCGTCCACTGCAAGTACGAGCCTGCGTGAGACTCTGGCTGAGGTAGAGATCGTAGCCTTGGCAATTGGCTCTGTCGGCGGTAGTTTTTGCTTGAGAAAGGCCGCCATGGCTTCATCCTTTCCGTCGAACGACTCCATTAGCTGCGACTGCGTGGGCGTCTCGAGCGTGAGGTTCATGAGTTTCTCGAAGGCAGCGATGAGCTTGTCCGCTAGCCTGGTCACCAGCACTGGCGTGCTTGTTGATTCGTCGATGGGAGGGAAGAAGTAGCTGCGCAACTTGGGTGTGGCTGGTGGATACTCCGTCGATCGTGAGTCTTCGCGCATACAACACGCGTTGATGGACCTGTGTGTCCACTGCGGGAGTAGAAGACATTACTGCCAGCTCGTGAAGCAGCCGCGTCTTGCCGAGGTCCGAGCTCTGGACGATGGTGAAGGAAGGCGAGTCGTATCGGCTTCTCGTGAGGCGATAGTGCAGCCAGCAATTGTCCAAATGACGATGGAGCTGCTCGTGGGCGTCGCCAATGTACTCGGATGCAAATGCGGCGGCGAGCGCAGGGTCCACAGACCCCTGTGGCATGTACTCTTGGCTCACCGTCTGCAATCGGGCAAGCAACTCGATGTATTCGCGAGGGAGGAGGGCCGAGACAGATCCGTACGCAGCATCCAGAGCCTGTGGCAGTGCGCGGCTGAAGTCGATCGCACGACGACGATCCAATGGCACGTTGATCTCATCGAGGCAGGCGTCAGCCTCACGCTGCACGCGCTGCTCCACGTCCTCCATTTCCACGGGCTTGTAGGTCTCTCTTGTCTTGATGTTGGATTTGTCGAAGTGATTGATTTCGAACTACAACAGGAAAATACCACAGGATTGGCTGGAATCAGATCAAAACGAGAAAGGCGGCCATGATAATCTCACCTTGTCCTTTTCCGCCTGGGCCCGATGATCTTGAGTCTTGAGTCCTTGGTGTTGAGATCCTACCGACGGTTCCATGGTCCAGCAAGGTAAAGCAGAGAAGCAGAGAGTAGACGAGATCCTGTTTATATAATCTACGGCGTGATACGATCGATGTATCCTAAGGGGAGAGGGGTCTTCAGAGCTTCACTGGGGCCGAGTTTCACGCAGCCGGCACGTTTAGCCAAACGGCGTGATCGGGGCCGAGGCGCCGCCCTGGTCATCGTGACTCAGCTCCAGACACTGGTGCTTCAGCGACGACAGCTTCTCGCGGATGATATCCAGTGCACAGATCACCACCTCCTCCGGACGCAACTGGCCGGTCGTCTGCACGATCAATCAATCAAACATAAAAAACAACATCAGAGTCCGTCCATCAATCAGTCCGTCTTGCCAGGCAGGAAGCTGACGTACCTCCACGGAGAAGATGAACTTGTCTTCTCGCATCTGCACGCTCACGGCGGCGTCGTCCTCCGGGTTGTCCTTGAACGCGTTCGCGACCTTGACGCACTCGTCGCAGTACATACAGCGCATGGCGTCGCCCACCGTCAGCTGCTCGTAGTTCTCATCGGTCTCGTAGACCTCCGTCGGGCAGCTCTTGTACAGTTCGGCCTTTTGCTGGGGCGACAGCATGTTCATCACGGCCTGGTTGATCGTGATGATCGGCTCGAACATGTACGTAGCCACAGCCACCGGTGACCACTTGGCGTGCTCTTTTCCAATACCCTGCGCACAATAATAATATAATAGAATCAGTCTTCGAAATCCCCATACAATCCATCATGTAGTTTAAACGTACGAGCTTGGCGATGGCCGAGAGCTTGATGCGCTGTCCGGGGCCGAGCTTGGCGATGATCACGCCCGTGTCCTGTGTGTTGTTGTACTCTTCCTCGGACGAGAAGTGCACCGGTCGAATGTACGGGTCCGAGGACCGCAGCGACTCCGAGGTCGCGACCAGCACGCCGCCCTGGTCCGAGACCACGTCAAGATTGAATTCCACCGAACAATTCGGACAGTGCTCATCGCAGTCGCAGTCGGCCGAGTACACGAACCGCTGGCGGAAGTTCTCGAGCCCTCCGTCGAACAGCAATGGGATCATACCGAGGCGATGCGCCAGGAACTCGTCCGTCATGACCGACGTGTTGATCTCGATGCTCACGAGATCGATGGCCAGCGTCGGCACCTCGGCGATCATGACGCGGCGGATAGCATTGGCCACGCTGGTGTCGGTCTCCGACAGCTCGAACTTGATGAAGTCGTCGCGCAGCTCCAGCAGCTCCAGCTTGGGGAACCGCGGGTTCGGCATATTGGATTTTTGTTTTGCACTCGCTCACAGTCCCTTCACTGCCTAGTGTGGGGAAAATGAGTGAGTGAGGACAGGCGCCAACGGACCCACCCGACCCGAGCGTAGCTCTTCGCATAGGAACGCATAACGGTTAGGAACATCTGATAAGAACTGCAAAGAGGACATGATAGGAACGTCTGTGACATGTGTGGTCGCAGGGTGTAACCACGTGTAACTACCGGCCGGAAGCGTTAAGTTAACGAGGCAATTGAATCGATGGGGAAAATGGAAAAATGGAGGGGGTATGTTCATGCGAATACAGTGTCTCTAGGGGAGAATGGGGGTTTACTGGGCGCCTAGCGGACGGCCTTGGCCCCATGTGTATCCACCGCCTGGAGCACCACGAGCACCGCCTGGCGCGCCAGCGATGCCGGCGCCTGGACGAGCGCCGACGATCGGCGTGCCCTGGAACTGAGGCGAAGGAAAGAGGTTCACACTGCAATGAAAGAGGTTACGTTAGTAAGCCAAGCTCACGTACAAGCAATGAGAAGAGGGTACGTACAAGATAGAGGGCGTCTGGATGAGGTTCCAGCCCTTGGTGGCCGGCAGCACCTCGAGCAGGAAGTAGTACAAGTGTCCGGCGATGACGCCAAAGATGTCCATCATCGGGTTGCCGCCCATGAGCACCGTGAACGCGATGAGCGCCCATGGCAGGTAGAGGCCTTCGAACGAAAAGCCCCAAATGGCCACTGGCGCAGTCGCGTTGCGGCGGCTCCACACGTACACGATCATGAAGATGAGCGACGAGCCGAGGAACGGAAGCTCCATGAAGAACGCCACCACCTACAGTCAAAAAGTTACTCGAGTATGAGTCCACGTTCTAGACGATGATACACAGGCGAGAAGATCGTAACCGTACCCAGAGAATCGACGCGCCAAAGAAGAGCATGAACGCGTAGTCGGCCGTCGGGCCGCCGCCGCTCGGGAACGGGTCTTCCTCCAGGCGCGACGAGTAGTTGACCCTGTTCGGAGAGTCAGTATTCGTGCCATTCCACATAGTACAGATGGAGAGGAAGAGACGTACAGGATCATGAGCTGCATGAGGAACGGGAAGCCGAAGTTACCGAGGTACATGAAGTTGGTCATGAGCCGCCAGAGCTGGAAGCGCTCCCAGATGAGGTCAAAGCTCAGGTACAGCGACCGCGGGTTCACGAAGCCCAGGCTGCTCAGCGCCGTCGACAGAAAGCACACCGTGAGGTAGAACCGCGTGATCTGCGGCATGGAGTAGTACCATGTCTCGATGCTCTGCGCCATGGCTGCCTGCGTGTGGATATATCTAGCGAATGATCCGTCGGTCGTCGAAGAGATCGCTTCGAGGTCGATGCAATTCTGGCTCCGTAGCTCTTCGCGTGATGAGGTGGCAGAGCCACATTCGAAACCTGTCTACCCGCATAACTGCATACGTGTCCCTTCAACTGTAGGATTCCTAAACTTGAAATTTCCTAATTCAAAATGCAAATTACCACTATTTTACGTCCTAAATTCCTAAACTAAAACACACACACAAAACTACGTTTTGGAGACTTCAACATCCTCAGCCTCAGCTTGCCGTGAGCTTGGTATTGAAGACCTCGACGGCTCGACGCAGAGCCTCCACAAGTGGTGCCACGACAAAGTCCGGCGTGTCACGGCAGCCAATCTCCAGGCGAGACGAGTCGTTCGGCACGAAGAACCGCGTGCCTCTCGAGTGGCGCATGCCGCGGCCGGCCGCGTGGGCCAGCGACGACTGCCACATCTCAAAGTCCTGGGCGTTCGGGGCCATGAGCACGATCTCCGACTGCGCACGCTCGATCACTTGGCCGTTGTCCATCTGCAGCGTCACCAGCGGCTCGTGTGGGATCGCGTTCGTGATGCGGATCGAGTACGAGTCGTTACTAGACACCGTCTGCAGCCGCACGCTGCCCAGCGGGATGATGCCTCGCAACTCCTTGCGACTCGAAAAGTAGTACAGGCAGTTTCGGCTGAGCACGAACCACCGCTTGACCGTCGAGAAGCCGCCTTTCTTGAGCAGGTACCCGTTCAGGCTCGTGTCGGAAGGCCACAGTTCCTGCTCCTCGGCAGTCGTCGAGCCGAAGCTAAGCCACATCACGTCCAAAAACACGTTCATATCACGCTCGTGGCCGTCGAGAGCCTTCAGCGACGGACGGTTACGCGGCCCTGTCGGCAGACTGTCGACGCCGACGCTCAGGTGCAGACAGATCTTGACGCCACGTACCCATTCGACGCGATACACGTACCGCAGTGGGGTCATCCACTCCACGACGGGCTGCGAGAGCGAGCCCACGTTCATGTACATGGCTCGCTCTTCGGTGACGATGATCCAATGCGACAACTGGACCTTGAGCTTGGACTCGTCATCGCTGGCTGTCCGAGGCTTCGGTGTCGCTAGTCGCGATCGCGTGCTTGCAGGGGCCGCGAAATGTTCTTCCGCACTTTCAAACTGCAGCCGAATCGGTCGCGTCGTGCCTCGTAGCATCGCCAGCGTCTCGTGGAAGCCAATTCCCCGCACGTCCACTCCACCGACTCGTAGCAGCACGTCACCTTCTTGCAGTACGTCTTGGTCAGCAGCTAGTGGCGTCTCCACTGTCACTTGATGGCGTGCCGCTTCGTCGAATGACTTGATCATCACGTTTTCGCAGTAAAAATCTGTCTCCAGCTCCAAGCCAAGCTTCTTCTGGTAGAATGTGACCTCGTACACCAGTTTCTTGCGACCATCGCGGCCTCCACTGCCCTCCGTCTTGTCTTCGTGCTCTTGCAGACTTCGCTTGAATGATGCTGACCGTTCTCGGAGCGTGTCGTTCTTGCGTCGCTCACGTGCCTCCTTCGTGAGCTCTGAGCCTGCCACCGACTGGATCACCTCATTGTAAAACACGATCTTCTCGCCGGACAGCTTCGCGCCGCCGGTCTTCTTGAGCAGATCGTACGCGATCGTGTCTGCTTCCTTATAACACTTGAGCTCGTTGTAGCGGCCAAAGACTCGTGGGCGACGTACACGACGCATGCTCTTGCCGTACTTTCTCGATCGGTTCCGAACGCCTTGAGAGGCGCGAGATGCAAAATCAAAGATACCAGCCACGGGCTTGACAGGCAGACCGATGATACCAGTAATGGTACCCTTCACGAAGCCAACCGCGCCGTTTTCCTGAGCACCACGCATAGGATTCAGCACCAGGCCTGCAACGCCCTCGTACACACCGAGACTCAACTCCTTCGAGCCTTGGACAAGCCCATCCTTGATGCCACGCACGTGGTGACGACGTGCTCGAGCTCGGATTTGCTGGTAGTGGTCATCCAAACTCAAGTTGGCCAATCCCTGGCCGAAAGTTCCTGAGATCTTGCTTGCAGCGTCGAATGTTCCGTCAAGAGTGTTGGACACGAGACTCGCAGTACCCTTCGCCAAACCCTTGCTGAAGCCCTTGCCACCGACCTTGAGTCCTTCAAGTGGCTCGTACACGAAATCACGCACGCCGGTGCCAATGTGGTCCAAGAAGCCCACGGGGTTGCCCAAAAAGTCGAACGAGCCCAGGATCTTGTGCAGCTGCTTCCACATTTGACGCGTGTAATACTTCGTGACTCTTCTCGTGAGATCTCCACTGGTTCCGAACGCGTGCTCGATCATCAACGCACTCAGACGCACCGGAGCGTTATCCAAATCCGGGATGTGCATCGCCAAGCTGGGAATCGCCCACGAACTCGACTTATCGTTGTCTTCCACGGCGTTGTTTGCGCCACCATTGCCGCTTTCGAAGTCGAACAACGACAGTCCTGATGCGCTGCCTGGCATGGAAGCTGTGCGCTTCGTGTCATCGCCGATACGATGCACGTTCGCCTTGAAGGATGCAGCCGCCTCGCGCAAGCGGATTGTCGTGGTCGCCTGGAAGACGTCGCTTCGATACGTGATGTCGAGCTCGATCGGATGGATGTGAAGCAACGCGAAGTACACTTTCCGAACCTCAGCCGTTGAAGTCGCTGTCGACATCGCTAAGCTCGAGAGAGGGTTGAGGTCTTCGGCTTCCGTGTTCTCCTTGAATTCCGCGATCGCCTCTGTCATCATCTCGATTGGGATACTCTTCATGCGAATCTCGCCACCACGGTTTTGTGTTCGCTGCCGTCCCCAGGACCTCGTCATGGCATCGACAAACGCACGAGCAGACACCAGCAACTCTTCGTCGACTTGCATGATCACCGGATACATCCAGAACGAGCAGTGCTCGAAGTAGTCGGTCGTGCCTTGCTCGTTCGACCACGTACAACAGAAATGCATCGACGCGATGTTGGCTTGGCGGTATTTGCAGTCAGCACAGCTGAACAAATTCGCGTTCGCGACCAGTCCCGTGCTTCGAGTCGACGCTTCATCACCCAGCACGTCGCTCATATCTCCAACAAGCGCGAGCGAGTCTTCCTCATCGACATCCGCTCGCCCATTTTTGTCATTGCCTGCCTCGCCTTCCGTCTCCATGCGTGGACACAACAGCTTGATGAACGTCGCCTCTGCGGTCTGGTTGTCGATCTGGATATCATCCAGCGTGAACTTCAGACGCATCTTGGAGTTGGCACGCGAATAGTGGAGGTTGATGCCGCCGAGGTAGATGTACACGAGCTCGGTGGGGATCTCGTTCACACAAGAGATACCGAAGCCATCAACGCGGAGATGCACTGTGAGACCGTTTGCGATCGAATCGAACGCGTTTGTCGAGGTCTCACTGGCTGTTGGTGATCCTGACGAGACGGACGCCAAGCTCGACAGCTCCAGCTTCGTATCACGTTCATCAGCTTCTTCCTCACCTCCTTCATACAGCTCCAGAACCTTCGTCGGACCATCAGCACGAATTCGCACGTGCACGTAGGTCTTCGCGTTTTGGATGACAAGCCCACCAGCGTCACGCTGACTGCGAGTCCTCGACGTGAGGTCTTGTCTGTCATCGTCAACTCCACCCTGGGCATTTCCTCGCGCAGCTCGTCGCAGCTTCTTGATCCACAACGCAGATTCCTTGCCTGTCTTCGCTTTGAGGTCATAGAACTTCGTCGTCGTGATGATGGAAAACTGGTTCGACCGAGGTATCGCCTTGGGTCTGGTCGCCAACGGCTTCATCCGTGACGTAGACGGTGTCGTCAGTGTACTTTGCGGAGTGCCGTTGTCTTCACTAGAGTCCATCGAGTCCGAGTCTTCTGCAAGCGTGATAGAGTTCACACTGTACCACGCAGTTTTGGAGTATTGGAACCTGGCATTCGACGTCTTGTGGTCGGTTCCAACAGCGACGGGCTGAAGAGCCTTCATCTGCACCAACTCGTTCGCAGTCGCCAACGCCTCCGTCTCACTCGACACGTGCCGTTCCAACACCAAGAAATCTACGACATCGTGGCCGTTGATGAAGAAGCCCTTGCGTGCCAAGCCAACGTTGTTCGGATCGCCTGTGTCTGCCAGCATCTCAGCGAATCGCTCTGACGCCTCACACAGCGAACTCGACGACGTCATCATCACTGCCACCTGCACAAGCGCACCAGCGCGCTCGTCATCATCGTCGTCGTCATCACTTCCAGCGGCGTTTGCTGCCTTCTCCGCTTGGCGCGAAGAGCTTCCAAAAATCGTCCCCGAAATCGTCGACACGAACCCGTTCATGAACCCACCGCTCTTCGCCGCACTCACCTCTGCTGCCTTCTCGAAGATCGCTACGCCGCCAGCACCCGGTACATCTGATCCAGACCGCAAGTCGATCACGCCGAGTAGCTCTTGGTCATTCTCGTTGGCGAAGTAGTACAGCATGTGCTCGTAGAGACGGAAGTACTTCTTGTTCCACTTGAGCATGTTGTCTTTCTTGAGCAGGTAGCCCTTGTGGTCGGGCTGCATGAAGAGCTGCGACGGTAGCGATCTTTGCAACTGGAACCGGCGGTGCGAGGTCATCTCGTCGAGGTTGTACTCACGCGTTTCGACTGCCGCTTTGTCAGCGGTTCCATCGCCCGTAGACGACGTCATACGCATAAATCGAACCTGCAAAGCACGTAGACTTGAGCTGGTGTGACTTGCAAATGATGGCTCGCTCACGGAGCTCGACGAGTGCTTCTCGTTGCCAGTGAGGAGATCCCACGAGTACGGACACGACGAACGCGGTGGGAGTTCATCGTACTCGTTCTCCGATCCCCAGCTCGACTGCTTGTACTGAATGCGGAACGACGTCATGTTGTCGATCCGGTATGGCGGGAATCGCCTGGATTCTTCGCGGAACACGAGCGCAATCGAACCGCCGACCATCTCGATTTGACACTGCAGAATGTAGATTCTCGACGCATTTTCACTGTCGCGCAGCTTTAAGTATGTCGTTCCGAGCGAGTAGATGCGGAAGCTTCCACTCCACATGAAACCGTGCAGCATCGTCACTTCGAGCAGCTTGTCTCGCGACGAGCTCGGCCAATGGAACGGCACCAACTCATTCGGCTTCAGCTGGTGCGTGTGCGGCACGTTGACTTGGCGATACTTGATTGTCTCGTTGGTGCGGTTGATGAGGATGTACCGCGGAACGATCGTCGCGACGATCGTCTCTGAAAAGCGGCCACTTCCAAAGGTGCTCCACAAGGCGACTTCCTGGGTTCCCTTTCTCGTTTCGCTCGCATCGTCCGGATCAGGGGAATCACCCTTCAGTGTGATCACTTGCGCCACACCAGCATTTCCCATCGCGTTTCGATTCAGTCGGATGACCTCCGACCATGGTGATGAGTGTGTGCGAACGCGAAGCACGTCCCAGTTTCGCCCACCAGATCCATATAGAAGCACATCTCCCCACGCAACCGGTCGCTTTTGGGCAGGATTGACTTTTTGTGAAGTCGTGAGCAGCGATCGCGGCGTCATGTGATGCGAACTCGCCGTGCTGGTTTCGTCGTACAGTCGAATCGTTGACATGGCCAATTTGTGGCATAAATGCAAGCCATGCTTTCGTCCTCGTCTGTCAAGCCTCGCATCCATCGGAAGCCGCGGACCGTACCATCGCTCTCCTTCTGGGCGCCCAGCACTGCGCAGTGACACGAATCGAGGTAACAACAGCTCGTAGAAGTCGAAATCTTGAGCGTCAAGAACACCTTGGAAGCCACACGTCGCGCACACCAAGTCGAAAACTTCTGACACCAACATGGAAGAGCTCACGTGCACAGCGACGAACGCGAAGCGATTCTGCGGCAAGTACACTTGGATCCGATATGCGTTGCCTCCCTGGCTCGACTTTGGCGGCGAGCCGCTACCCATGCGGCTGGCAGTAGATCGAGTTGACATCGGATCCATCAAAAGCACATCGGCCTGCGATCGAGTCGATTCGGCTTCAGAAAGACCAAACGTAGGCCGAGCTCGCCTTGATGCTGGGCCGTAATCGCTCCCTCCACCGCCATTCATCATTGCAGCCGGTAAATATGGCATAGATGCAGGCGTCTGAAGACGCTGCATGGATCGCACTGCACCAGAGGCTGGTAACGAGCCACCCGCTTCATCGGCCATAGCCATCGCTTCCTCCATATCGTGTTCAGTAAACTGGTCATCTTGAAACGACTGCTTCCGATCTGGACTCGACATGCTCGATCGCTGACTCTCCGGTGTCTCCAAAAGCGTGTCGAACTCTGACTTGAGCTCCTGCTTGGTGCCAACTGCAAACGAAATGCTCAGGTCGCCACGATGAACGTTGCCTCCTTTGCCAGCAGTTCCAGCAGCAGCAGCTTTCTTGTCTTTGGACGTTTTGCGCTTGAGAAGCTTGTACCAGTTGAAGCCAGCAGCATGATCCCGACTGGTGAGGATCGTCTCGAGCTTGATCGCTGTCACACCAAGACACGTATCCATGCCGTATCGGACGTTGCGGACTTCGAGAATGATCCGAGCTTTCTCCAGGCACAGCGGATTCTCCGGCAATCGCAACAGCAGCGTGTTCAGGAGCTTTGTGTCCCACTTCGGATCAGTTCCTCCAGACGGAGACGGCTTCGTCGTTCCGGAGCAAAAGACCATCATGTCAGGCTTGTCGAGGAACCGATCTTGGACGTTCTTCACAATGTACAACGACGCTCGGACGTACGGGCTCTGAGCTCCAAAGTACTGCGAGTTGTACAGATTCTTCGCCTCCTGGACAACGACAACGAGTGCCACTGGATTCGAGGCCGCTTTCAACTTTTGCAGCCTGGTGAGCGTGAGATCGCGACTCAAGTCGTCAGCGAATGACATCGTGCGTGTGGAGAATTCCGTGCTCAGGTCTGCTTCCTCTGTCTTCTTCTTGTGAACGTAGCGAAGCACTGACTCCAAGCGCCGCGACGAAGTGCTCGTAGAATTGCAGTATTCCAGATCCAATCCCGAATGGTTCACGACCCAGACTGAGCAGAACACGATCACGTCACGTCCAGATAGCTTGACTTGGAGCTGGAGATTCGGAACATCGTCTTGCTGACCAGGAACACAGCGGTTGAAGACTCGTCCGAACAGTTCAACTGGCTCGACTGATTCCTTGTACGGCAGTGAGTATGACGGGTGCTTGGGATTCACGATCAGCTTGGGCACACTCCAGTTATAGTTCTCCACTCGAAATGATACAAAGAGTGGTGTCGACGGATCCATCTGGAAGAGCGGCAGCACCGATCCGATATCGAGCACGCCTTCACCGATGAGCTGGAGAGATTGGTTCAGCAAACGATACGCGACTGGTGCAGCGAGTCGGTTGTGCAGCGTCACAAACGGTGAGATCGACAGGTGATACAGGCTCGAGTTCGTTGCCTCGTAGAGTCCGCGGCGCTGGTTCGCAGTTCGTGCTTCTTCCAGCTCGTGATTCACGTCACTCAACGGATGCGGCAAACGCCTTCTCGAGTTGCTGGTCTCTGAGAAGACATTCATGAACTCCTCATCCACCTTGTCGTTGGCTTCTTCCTCGCCTTCTTCTTCGATCGCCGACGGTCGGCCTTCTCCTGACGCTTCGATAGCTCTGGTGTCGTCCATTCCCGCGAAAGTGGCGCGCATGAGAAAGTAGGCCTCAACATCGTACGTACACTTCCACGTTGGCAAGTCTTGCACGACGTAGCCGGTCAGAGGCGATGCGGTGATCGACGCGAGGTGTGCCATGCTTTGCTCAACCTTCTTCAAATCATCCAGCGATACGAACGTCTCAAAATTGCACACACACTGGCCAGACCGCACAAAGCGCTTGCTGTTCTTCGCCTTGGACGCTCGCACTTCGTCGCCGAGTTCTTCAAGACTCGTCGCAAGCGGAGCATACTGCACGTATGGAGACGGCCGCATACTAATCTTACTCTGCGGGTGAATGAGCTCGATGGGAACATAGCACACTTGTTCACGGTCGACGATCCATTCGCGAATTGTTCCACCTTCTCGAGGAGAGAATGCCCAAACCATGAGAGGGATTGAAGTACGATTCTGCAGCACGACTTGTGAGTGGAGACTGATCAACTTGCTCCCATCCGGCTGAATGGTAATCTCGGCGACCAGAATCGGTGGCGACTGTTCCTCCTCCAACAACTCGTCTGGACCGGTCAGCGCACCAGGACCTGCTTCTCGCAGAGGCACAGAGATGTGGCCAACGACGTCCACAACGACAGGGTTGGCGCTCACCCATTTGTTGTCGTTCAGCCAGACCGACATCGTGTGGTTGACTGTGAGTCCATGGCGATCGGACGGTTGGAGAAATCGATCCGATGACGCGCTGTCGAAGCTTCGCATGTCTCCTTGTTCACGACAGTCGACTGCCACCTTCACCTCGTCGGGCACAAGCTGCTGGATCACATTTCCACGGCCTCGTCGGAAGCTGAACTTCAAATCAGTGCCGGTTTTGTTGACAATCCAGAACGGCGCTGTTGATTTGGATCCGGTCGTCACGAAATCGGCTTGGAGCAACGTCTCGGACGACAACAGTGGGGCCATCGCAGGCGTCAAGTTGAGATTGACGGTGTTGAGAAGATTCGCGAACACCTCGAGTCGACTGTTTTCCTCCAAGTTGCGCTGCAATCGAATCTGCACCACGAAAGGCTCGACAAGCGGCTCCCACCGGTAGATGCTGTTGTTGAAATAGTTCATCGCCAGGATCGCGCCGATCACAACCGAGTATTCCTCATCTTGGATGTACTCGCACACGATCTCGCTCATCTGGAAATCCGCGATAGGGATGCCTAGACTGTTGTTGACGAGAACGAATCGCAGTTCACCAACGTCACCCAACAGTTTGTCGACTGCATACGTCGGCTGCATCGCAGAAACCGTCGGTAGACTCGCTTTGCTGCTCAATGTACTTCCACGAGCATCCTCGAGCATCCACCCTGCTCCGGAACGACGCTTGGAGCTCCACTCACTCGGATCGCGTCCTCGCTCCGAGCTGAGAGGCACTGTTTCACTGGCTGGCAACGCCTTCACATAGTTGTCGACAATGTTCAAAAACAGCAAGCCATCCTGGACCGAGAATCGGGCTTCCACAGGCGCCAGGACGAACGAGTTTCTTCTCGATAGCCGCTTCGTGCCTTCAATCAAGTGGTCAAACACCAGAACAAACGGGTTTGCCAACGGGAACGACACGTCGATCTGCAATCAACAACAGAAATTGGTTAGCTTCGGCACATTCAAGAAGTCGGCACCGCTGTGAGCATACCTGGAGATCTGGAAGCTGCGAGAAGAAGATACCGCGCTGATCAAGCGACACATGACACTTGCGCAGATCCATGACATCTTGGCTCTTCTGGGTCGTGGCGTATCCGATTTCCAGATTGGACAAGATCACCAACGCGTGAGCGTCGGCCTTCGAGAAATCCTCCAGTAGCGCGAATGAGCAGCCCTTCGAGTCAATCAGGATATCCATCTTGGTCCAGTCCGGAAGTGGGTCGCACATGTATCCGATGCCGTAGTCGAAGAAAGCACCAGGTGCATTGATCGGCCCAGCGAAAAACTCGACTGCGTCGCTGATCACAGGATACACGATCAGCCAGCTCGAGTTGTTCACCTGGATGTTGTACCGAGTCTCCGTCCAATTCGACCACTGGTTGTAAACAACCTGCACGCCTTCTCCAGCCACTGGCCGGACAATATCGCTTGCAGCCTCGCTTCGCCCTGGCCGGATGTCGATTGCATGGACTGACGACGCAGACGCGTTAATCTCCAACGAGTCATCCGTACGTAGCGTGAACGTCAACTCGAGTTGTTCGAACATCAAGTCCGCGATTCCGTTGTCTTCGTTCGAGATTCGCAGTGCTGCATCCGTTACGCGAACTGGAATCTTGAACCATATTGCATTGCACTGGAACTCTTCGACGTGATGACCAGCGCACGAGCTACATAACGGATACGTGTCTTCGTCAATCGCAGACGGCGTCTCCTTGAAATTTTCGAAGATGGCGCCAAGCAATGTCGTGTACTGCTGCAGTTGAGCTCCGACACTGAGCTCATTCAACCCAAGCTCGAGCGACAGATACGAACTCGGTACACCAGAAGGTAGAACTTCTGGGAGTGAGTCCATCCGGCCGGTAAGAAGCGCATGATGGAAAAGCGGAGACGTCGAGTTCGTCGTCGACCCGCTCATATCCACGAGCTCAAACTCAAACAGTGACATCGCTGCCGATAGTGAATCTTGGTCGGCAGTCGAAGTTCGTTCGGTGACGGTGATTGCGTCGTGGAACTCGGCGTCATCGGCTCCAAAGATCGGTGCGATGAGATGCTGTGACATACCCATGATTTGGCTCTTGATACGATCCATCATGACCTGCGTGGCACGGAACGACTGCACATCACTGCTGACTGGCGAGGACGGGACGAAGAACAAGCTGTCACGTCCACCTCCAAGACTCTGTTCGCTTTCGCCTTGGGCCGCTTCAATGGCTTCATCCACTTCCTTCAGATACTCGTTCACTCTCTCGAGCTCTTGCTCCAGCGAGATGATCTTCGAGTGGATGATCGTGACGGCCTCTTCTGCCTCTGGTAGCGCTTCGAAGCCTTCATGGAGATAGTTCTGCGCCTGCTGTGTGGCATTCTTCAAGTCGACAAATAGTTGGCTGCGGTTGCTCAGCATTCGAGATCGCTGGTTCTTGACAAGCCGCCGAAGATTCCGCAACTCTACTCGGCGCGTCTGGAGCAGTTTCGACTGGGATGAATCTGATGGCATCAATGACGATACGCGTTGATCAAAATCGAGCATTCCGGTCTGGAGAAAGTCGGACTCTTCGGCGCTCACGTTCGAACTCCACAACCGAGCATTCGTCGAGCGAAGTACAATGCTCTCCGTCGAAAACGAGTTCCGAGGTAGACTGAACACGAGGTCGTTAGCCACGAGCTCGTACTCTGCGTTGACGATCATTCTGGCGAAGTCAAACGCCAACTGCTCTTCAAGATCCTCCGTCGCCTCACGATACATCCGCACGATTTCGTCGACTGAGATGGGTAACTCGCTCGCATCTACCGCGAATTTGGACATCAGGTCGGCCGCCTTGTTGCTCGCTGGAGATGACGAACCGATCACAGCCAAATGGTCAGCGATGTAGTGGTGGATCTGCTTGTAGACACGATGCAGGTACACCGCATTCACCGAGTCAAGTCGTATCCGCATGGCGGCGCGTCCCTCGTCGTCTACCGTAACCACGAAGTCAACTGAGTTGCGCACGCTCGTATCCAGCACTCCGTCGACCCCGGTCAGTTGATTGGACGACAGAAAATATCTGTTGGGCATGCCTTGAATACCTGGAGGCATCTCTCGTGGGAAAGTCAAGTCAGTGACCTGGAGATTCTTCATCGTCCCTTTCACCTTCCACCCTTGGTCGTTGGCAGCCGATACTGCGAGCCCACTGCACTCGACCCCAACAAGCTCGACGGGTCCTCCTGACGACGAGAATTTCGGATTCGGATCCTTGTGAAGGATCGTGACGCGCACAGATCGACCGACAGTCACTTGGAGATTAGCCCACTTCGGAGGCGAGTATTTTGCTTCAGATCGAGCGTAGAAGTGGGCCTTCACAAACGCGAGGTTGTCCTTGAACTGGTCGAACTCGTACCCGAGGCTCGTGGCCAACACGAAACCAACGTCGAGCGCAGTGGAGCACGCGACAATCCACTGGAAGAGAATGACGAGACTCTCCAGGTACAAACACGCTTCAAGTTGATGAAGCGCCACTTTCATGTCAGTTGCATCGACTGGGGCGCTCCCACCACCCACCGCTCGAGAGGTTCGCGTGATCCATTCAAAAACAACTGCAGGCGTCGCCGTTCTCGAACCGCCAGTTCCTTGGACGAGTGCTCGGTCGTTATCTCGTACCGAGATGGTTCCAGCCTCCAGTCGTAGATGCCGCGTCGAAGTGCAAGTTGTGCTTGAAATCTTGACCTTCTCGGCAGTCACGGAAATGTTCTGGCGTCCAATGTCGTCGGACTCGCAGATCACCGAACACGATAAACGAGGGATGAACACGTTCACTTTGCTGAGGCATCGCTGTTGACCCGTGCAACTTGGGACTTTTGCCGTGCTGTCGACCTTCGATCCAGGCACGAAGAAAGACCACTTGCCGATGATCCACGAAAGAGCTTCGAGCTCTTCAAACCGCAAGTCGACATCAACATTCGGCAGCCGAATGTCGTATCCGTACATCGCCGTCTCTTGTTCCTTGCGAGCTTCCCCGGCATCTTCATCGTGCTGGCAGGCATACGCATCTGCTGTCCAGCGCAGTCTTGAGTGGCTTGATTTTGTCACGGAGACGCACTCAATGGCAGCTATCTCATGACAGACTGTCGACGAAGCTGCCATCAACTCAGCTCCACCCGAGAAGAGTTTGAGGCCAACGACACGGAGTTCGTTGGTCACGCGTTGGTCCTTCGTCTCGGTTGCACTCGCTTTGATCTCTTCAATCGATGCGCCGAAGCATAGTTTCATGTGCACGGCAAACAGCAGGGAGATTCGACGAATGTCGACAACCACTTTCGATATTGGCGCGATACGATTGTCGTCCACGGCGATAACCGACTTGCTGGGATGCGTCCGGTTCCATCGATCCCACCAGTGATACACGGGCGAAAACAACGTCATCCATCGTACCAGCGTGTCATCCGTGAGCTTGATTTCGACGTCCTGGTGAACAATGATAGTCATCGTAGGCTGGTGCCCGACAAGCCGGCTTTGATACGCTGGAATGATGCACGAGAACTGAGCGAGCATCTCCGTCGAGTCTTGGGTGATGACGCCGCCCCGCTTGAGTAAGTAGTACGACTGCACCTGGTCTTCGCAGATTTCTTCAAACGAGCACGCGCCAACACGAACTTGGATCTCGTCTTCGACACACGACTGCTTCATCGAAGCACTCAGATAACTCAGCGACCAAATCCAAAGGCGCTGCGACGTATCTTTGACATCACTTCTCGATACCATGACCACTGCCAGTCCAGTGTTCATCATGGTCCGAATGGTCAGGCTCGGCGGCGTGATTGCATCCTCGAACTCGTCGAAGTCATCGTCGCTGTCGTCGTCATTCACCGCAGACGCAGTCGTTTCTGTAGCGATCCCATCCAGACAGTCCGACAGCAGCCACTGCCTCGCGTATGACAGCACGGTCAAGAACCCTTCGGGACGAGATGCTTGGTTTTGCGTGAGCTCTGCGAACCGCTCAAACTCTTCATATGGCGCCTTCACTTCCATCAAGATCGCGTAGAACACATCGATGTGATCCGCACCAAAGTGAATTGTCGGCTGCCCAGTCGAAAGCCGAAGCGTCTGCGATACAAGCTCTGTCGAGCTGTCGTGCGCGCAGTAGCTGCAGTGAGCGGATTCTCCTGATGGCGGTCGACAGCCCACCGAGACCTCCAACTCGACGTCTGGGAACGATGCGTTGGCGCTATTGTAGCACAGAGTTGCCTTACAAAAACGCACGCCATCAGTTAAAAAAACCCTAAAACAAGCTAGAGGAAGCGTTCTCACCTTCGCTGTCGTGTGCCAGTCGTGCAAGATGTACTGCCGCCGCCGTGAGGCACTGGCAGCATCGTCATACTCGACATACGCTGAGATGCCGTCCGTTTTGAGCAGCTTGCGCGACTCCATGATCGCATTGGACTGTGGCGTGTACGCCACAGTCCAATCTGCGTTCGTATTGATGAGCGTGATCGAGTCAACTTGAAGCGTGGCGCTGCCAGGACGCTAAAAACCACATAAAAATCAGCCAAAAATGGGTACCTAAGCCTCCATATTCGCATAGAAACACCCACCGCAGCAGTTGAATCGACCTGGCAGTCGTAGCGCACTTGGACGTCGCTCAGTTCGATCTGCACATTCGCGATGATGTGGGAAACCAAGCGCGAGAGGTACGTGCGGTCCGTCGGGCCTGATTTGGTTCACGTTCCATCCACGAATTTAGTCGTCGAGCATCACAAGCAACACAAGCGCAAGCCCCATCATCACTCACCGTCCAGCGAGTCGTTGTACGACGCGTCGTCTTCGCCTCCGTTCATGGCGAGTCCGTCCAGTGAGTCGGCGTCGTCCTTTGGTGTTTGATGCAGGAAAATGCGCACGCGGCTCGCGCGGATCACGACCGGCTGCGTCCACAGCGCACGCCACGGGATCTTCACGCTAAGCTCTCCGATGGACCCTTCGCCGTACGAGAGCCGCAGCTGCAGGTCCTGGAAGGCCAGGTCGCCCTGCCACAGCGAGAGCCGCAGCATGCTCGAGTCGAACGACACGAACTTGCCCAGCAGGCGCTGCAGCAGCAACGCGACGGCGCGCTGCAACATGGCGCAAGATGGAAGGTAGCTGTATCAGGTAGACAGGCAGACAGCTAGCTACTCGGGCTGGTAGGGAGCTCCTCGTAGACAGGAGCTCTTGAGCAGACACGGCGGTTAGTCAGCTTCTCGGTCGTAAGTTTCCCTTTGAAACCAGCGCGGGGGAACTAACACAACATGACGGAGCGTTGAGATGGAAAAACCGGTAGGAAACCGGTATCTTGTATCAGTGCATCACATCACCAGGTCCGCCCCGATTCTTCATGTTTCGATGGATGGATGCATGAATCCACAGTCCCAGGTCAAGTATTAATATTGGAGCCAGTGATAACTGGAAAGAAGAAGAATAGGATACTGGATGGAGGATCTGAGTGGTGACTGCGTGGGTTCTGTAGGGTAGCCATTGCGTGGATCGAAGATGCTTGCATTGAAGTCTTCGCTCGCGCTGGCGGTGCTGCATTTCTGAGATGGTAGTTGGTGTAGACCACATCAGGTACGGGCTACTATTCAAAGCTGACTGGACCTGGGTTCGTTCGTGAACCCCCAGACAAGAATTCCACACGCAACAGAAACAGCTAAGATGGTGAGTCCGGCGGCGTTCGATGCGCAGTGAGGGCGGCGCGAGTGTCGCCTCCTCTCATGAGCAATATGTATAAGATGGAGTGACTGTTGGTGCTGATGTGATGGTGTCTGTCTGTGGTGCGCTGCGTAGTCGTCGTTCATGAACAAGGACAAGAAGGACAAGGTGGAGCGATTCAAGAGCACCACGAATGCCTCGTACGTACCCACAGTGTTGAGGGCGCTGGATCATTATGCATTTGCATTTGCTGATAGGGTCACGTGTGCTTATGGCGCAGGGATTCGGCTGCCAAGTCGTATCTGGAGATGTTCAAGTGGGACTTGATGCGCGCAGTGGACGACTTTTTCGCCAACGGCGGCGACACGGTCGACAGGTGCGTAGTCGCGCTTGTGTCCCAGCTCAAGCATAATCCTGACGATTACCTCGCCGCATGATGTGTCCACAGTGCGAATGATTCCTCGCTGTCGACGGAGGCTGTAGAAGCGTGGTTCGATGAATACGCTGGTGAGTCCACCGCGTCGCACATTGTCTGTCTCATATTAAATGGCTGACACCCACTTGTTATCGCAGATGCGGATGATGAAGAGGACCAGATCAATGAAGATGGTATCCTGAAGTTCTGCGAGGACGTCGGCGTCGACCCTCAGGACATCGGTGTGCTGGTGATCGCTTGGAAGATGGAGGCTGCGTACATGTGCGCCTTTACGCGCAAGGAATGGACGCGCGGCATGAAGACTCTGCGTTGCGACTCGGCTGAGAAGCTCAAGGCGGAAGTGCCGAACCTGCCCAAGCTCATCGAGAGCGACAGCGCGTTCAAGAAATTCTACTCGTTTGTGTTCGGGTTCTCGAAGGAGCCAGGCCAGAAGAGTCTGGCCATCGACATTGCGACGCCAATGTGGGAGCTGTTGCTCGCCAAGCGCTTCCCTAAGCTCACGACCGACTGGCTCGAGTTCCTGAACGAGAAGAACCCTTGCAAGGGCGTGACGCGCGACACGTGGGACCTGCTCATCGAGTTCTTCTTCAAGGTCAAGGACTCGTACGCCAACTACGACGAGAACGAGGCCTGGCCCGTGCTCATCGACGACTACATGACCTGGATAGAGGACAAGGGCAAGAAGTAACAAGGCAGTGTACATACTCAAGACCGAAATACAGCCACCCTGTGAAGCCTTTCTCACTTGAGCTGGCGACGCAGTCTGCGTCACGCAGAGGTATCCTAGCATCAGAATCAGAATGACGCGTCTACCTGAGCCGGTGCTTGGTTCCAGTGAGGCGAGTGATGTGGTCCACGTCATGAAAGCCAACCGAAGGTAGAGAGCGCCAGGTGACCATCACTCCTCACTATCGTGAAACGTGATACCACGTAACCTCACGTCACGGTAAAGATTACTCTCCAACTTGCAATCAATCACACACAAAATCAAAATCAAAACTCTGCTCCGTCCGGCGGCCCACCTGGAACAGACGAAAATCGAAGTGATTGATCTTCCTCTCCTCTCAGTCGGAACAAAATCAATCCCCCAGCAGCTCAACTCACAATCCACGTGCCCACCGGGGGGAGAAAGGCAATAAATTGGAGTCAGACCCACACAGACAGGCTGCCGTGCGCACCCGCTCAGTCGCAGAGATCCCTGGAAAGCGAGAAGAAGAACGCAAAGCAAGCGAGCAAGCATCATCAATGGCGGCGGCGGAGGTGGCGCCGACGGTGGACGTATCCAGCGTGCCCATGTTCAACCGCCAAGAGGAGCTGCCGGAGAAGGCGTTCTTCCCGCGCGAGTACATCACGCGCTACAAGCGCCACATCAACGAGCTGATCAAGCGCATGGAGCACTTGCTGGAGGAGGTGGAGAACTTTGAGGCCGAGGGCCACAAGTCGGTCGAATGGAACGGGCTCCAGCTCTCGACGCTGTCGCGCGACACAGTATGGCACAACCTCACGGCGCTCCATGACTGCGATTCCACGGTCGTGGATATCATTGAGCTCTTCCGACAGAAGATCCGGGTGCGTAGTATTATGGAAGATTGCTTGCCGCTTCAGAAGTGACGAGTGAATGCGGGAAAGCTGACGGAGATGTTGACTGCGTGTGGATGGATGTGCAGGAAAGCGTGGGGATGGTGGCGACGAATCCGGCGCACTTCAATATGAACCACCCAGTGTCGCCCTTCGGGACAGACATGTCCGCGACGTCCGAGTATTCGTCGGAATCGCTGGAGGAAGAAGAGATCCACGTGCCCGACAACTTCCAGGATGTCGAGCCGGTCAAGTCGAAGAAGGTTGCGCGTGCGCTAAACGACGAAGTGATCGAGCGCGTGCGGGTCGTTTTCAAGGACGATGAGGACGAATTCGAAAGCTTCAAGACCCACGCGCTGCTGTTTGGCACGGAGCAAGAGGCGGCAGCGGACTTCTATGCGTATCTGACGTCGCATATGACCGACGAGCAGATTTGTTCCATCATCATCGACTTTGCGAGACTGCTGACCAAGCCCGAGGTGCGCATTCCGCTGCTAAAGGAACATTACAACCACTTGGACGCAGCGGGCATTACGCCCGAGCTCGACATCCGCAACAAGAGCTGGAGCAACATCAACCGCGCGCGCGAGCCGTCGATTGGTAGGTGGACTCTGTTCGCTTTGTGGTCTTTATTCGTGGTGACCTGGTACTGATGTTGCGATTGATTGTCCACACTATAGTGAGCGAAAATGACAGCGAAGACGACCACATTGACGACCTTCCACCAACGGTACGTGGATTGCTCCGACACATATCAAACGGTTGATGTTCATGATCTCACGAAGACGTTTGATATGTTTAGCTGCGATTGGGTACCGTCAATCATTTGATGTTCATCATCCACGGCATCGGCCAGCACGTCGACTTCCAGGAGGGCGAGTTCAAGTCGTGGGACGGCCAGGTGGGTCTGGAAGGTGGCAACTTCGCCTTCCGTGATCTCTTCCGCTCCATGCTCGAAGGCATGTTCCGTGATATCCCAGTGGCGTTGGAGACGCAGTCGATTGAATGGCACGAAGATCTCCACGAACCCACGGGCGTCGACAACGTGTTCGATTTGATCTGCCCAGAAGGCTCGACGAGCATCCGCGAGTTCAACAAGGAGACGCTCATGGACGTGCTTTACTACCTGTCGCCTCGCTACGGCCAGCTTATCATCGACACAGTGACGCAGCAGCTCAACCAGAAGTACCACGTCTTCATAGAGGAACACCCTGGCTGGGACGGCAAGGTCTCGATCTTTGCCCACTCGCTCGGCTCCGTGATCACGTACGATATCCTCACGCACAAGGCGGGCGACGTTGCCAGGAACGGCGTGCGATTCCCAGGACTGGACTTCAAGGTGGAGAACTTCTTCGGTGTCGGGTACGGATTTCTCTTTTCTGCATTAATGATTGATGACCTCACGATTGATTTTATTGATCGAATGATGGTGTTGATTCAGCTCGCCAGTCCCAGTGATGGTGCTGTCGCGTGGTGATCTAGATTTGCACAACGGCGACTTCAAGGACGGAATCAAGATGCCCGACTGCGCTCGCTACTACAACATTTTCCACCCGATCGACCCGATCGCGTACCGAGTCGAGCCTCTCATCCGTCAGGATATGCACGACAAGCCTCCAGTTCAGCTCATTTCGGTACGATCGCTTCCTGGTCAGCTTCTGCTCAGTGGAAGCGTTGCTCTAACGTGTGCAACAACCTTGCAGGCGCATTCTGTGCGAACACTAGGCTTCGCCAAGGTCCAGGAGATGCTGGAGCGTGTGACCAGCCCTGTCCACGGGTTCCCACACCGTATCGACTACGTCCTCAAGCGTCGCAAGCGCGAGCAGGGCATGATGGAGATCGCCTACGCCACGGCGTCTCACTCCTCGTACTGGATGAGCGAAGACGTCGTCATGTTCACGATCATGCAGATCTGTAAGCCAGTGGTGGAGAAGCTCCATCGCTACATGATCGCACAGCGGCCATTGCCGACACTGATGCGCAACATCGTCGAGCTCACACCTCATTGCAAGGTGAAGCTGTCGTCGAACGCGCGTATCCGTGACCGCTGCACGGGCTTCTACAACGAACGCGTCGTGCTGATGGACAAGGAACGACTCTACATCCTTCCTCGACTGCAGGAAGTTGCTTGCCGTCGCAAGTGGTCTGTCAAGCTCACACCGTTGACCAAGGCAGTCTATGGCGACGACTCATTTACCCTTCGTATCGTCCCTCACGAGACTGCGATCGCTCAAGTTGGAGCAGCGCCGAAGTCCCCCGCCCGACTTCCTCGTACCCCAGTCGCCGGCCAAGAAACATACATGCTCAAAGCTCAGACCACACCAGGCCGCGATGAGTGGCTGAGTCTGATCAACCACACGATCCTCAAAAGCGGTGGTGGCCACCCCGACGCGCCTTTGTCACGTCGAGCCAAGAGGTTTGTTCTCCCTCGCAATGGACTCTTTATCAGGCGTATCACTCACGTTGTTTCATGTTTCTACAGAGAGACTCACCACCTCACCGAAGTTCTGGCCGACCAGAGCCTCGATTTCTTTTCAGCACTCAAGGTCGGATTTCTCCACGAAAAGGGAACCAAGGGGTGGTACGAAGGCTGGAACAACCGCTGGATTGTGCTCCAGGACGACCAGCTCTCGTGCTTTGAAAACTCTCCACGCTTGGACTTCATCGGCCAGTTCAAGCTGCGGAAAGCCACGATTTTCAGCTACGAGTCGATGTACTTGTTCCGGATCGTGTCTCGTACGGGCACGTCGGTCGACATGCGAGTGCGTGACCACCCGACGTTCAACATGTGGCTTGATTTCTTCAAGCACGTCCCCAAGGCCAAGGTCGTGTGCAACAAGGAGCTTCTCGAGAACAGCCCATCAGCTGTGCTTCTGACTCGCGAGAGCAGCTCCAACCTCAACGGAAACGACGACAAGAAGGCCGAGTACCTTCAAACCAAGATCGAAGGATAC
The DNA here is from genome assembly GCA_023336355.1 of Pythium dissotocum. Taxonomy (NCBI): domain Eukaryota; phylum Oomycota; class Peronosporomycetes; order Pythiales; family Pythiaceae; genus Pythium; species Pythium dissotocum. The sequence continues at coordinate 19,738 of JAADWY010000170.1, read as the reverse complement.
AACGTCAAGCATGACGAAAAGGGTGTGCAGTTCGTCACCTACGCCATCCAAGTCAACTCGTCCTCGTACGGCGTTCGCATGGTCTACCGCCGCTACTCTGAGTTCAACAAGCTTCATCGCCAGCTTCGCAAGATCTTCCCACATGAGCAGGTACCCACCCTCCCAGGCACACGCATGTGGGGCAAGTTCGAGCCGTCGTACCTGAAGCAGAAGACCGTGCACCTCCATGGCTACCTTCTCGAGGTCTGCAAGCGTTGCGCGAACACACGCGGCCAGCCATTGGTGCTCGAATTCTTGGACTTGGCGGATACGAATCTGATGCGTGAGAGCGAGTCCTTCGGATCCAACGACGAGTAGACCGACCAATAGTGACACGAATCGTAAAGGTATCTACCCCCTTCTTCACATTAAACGAAATCTAAGATGTATGTGTGGCAGTCTACTGCCAAGCGTGGCATCTAGTTGGCGACTGTGAACTTGGCACAAAGCGGACCCATGGCTGATACAGGATCACACTCGGTCTCTGGCTTGATGGCGACGATGAAGTCGCTGTCCTCGACGACGCGCTTGAAGCCTTGGCCGATCTGAGGATCGTACACGCCCCAGTCTTCTTGCGTGAGTGAGAACGTCACTGTGCGCTGCTCGCCGGCTTTGACGAGTACCTTTGAGAACTTCTTGAGCTGCTTGACTTCTGGGACGGAGATCTCGCGGTACGGCTGGGTGAGGAACAGCATCACCGTCTCCTGGCCGTCTCTCGTGCCACTGTTAGTGACAGAGACACTCACCTCGATCACTTCACCTTCCTTGCCACTCGTCACAGTCTTGCTCAGCGTGAGCTGGCTGTAGTCGAAGGCAGTGTAGCTGAGCCCATGGCCGAAGTTCCACTGCATTGCGCACGGCCCATACCCGCAGCGTGTGCTCACACGGTGGTTGTAGGGAATCGCAATGTTCGCTGGATCCTTCGGGTACGTGATCGGCAGTCGGCCACTTGGATTCGTGATGCCGTACAAGACTTCAGCAATCGCTTGACCACCAACTTCACCGGGAAGAAGCGCGTACATCACTGCATGGGCCAGGTCGGGAAGATCACGGAGGAGACGTGGACGCCCACCCACGAGAATGACGACGATCTTCGTGCCAGTTGACGCAAGAGCTCGAACGTACTCGATCTGACCTTGTGGCAGGCTCAAATCGTCGATATCACCGGGTTTCTCGGCGTATGGTCCTTCACCGAGGGCAATCACGGTGTACTCTGCATCTTTCGCGAGTGATTTGGCGGTCTCCAGGTCGGTGGCTGAGTACGTGCCATCAACACGAAGGCCGTTGATGTGATTGAGACTGGAGCCAGTTCCTAGGATCTGCTCGACGCCTTGCTTGATGCTGATTCCGTGAGGGAAGACCGAGTTACCCGAAGCGCCTTGCCACTTGATCGTCCAGCCACCACACAGGTTGCCAATGTTATCAGCGGAGGGTCCAGTCAGGAAAACACGGCGGGTTCGGTCGATGGGCAGGACCTGGTCGTTGTTCTTCAACAGAATGACTGATTCGCGGGCGAGATCCAGAGCAGCATTGCGTCCATCGTCACCTCCCACGAGCTGCTCCGTTCCTTCTCCTGGCACCGGCTTATCGTACAATCCGAGCTCGACCTTGAGCTTGAGCATCCGGCGGACCGACGTCTTGATTCGTTCAAGGAGCTCCTGGTGATCGGCCACGACAGCTTTGGCCAAGTCGATGAAAGACGTCGTGTACGGCACCATACTCAGATCCACAGACGTCTTGGTCAACGCGATCCGCACCGCATCTTGCTCGTTCTTTGCCACGTGATGCCATTCGTGCAGGTTGTAGATCTCGGCCCAGTCAGTGACGATGAGCCCTTCGAAGCCCATGTCATGACGCACAAGATCACGCAGAATCTTGGTGTTTCCGATCACAGGCACACCATTCACCGAGATGTAGCTCTCCATCGCCGTCTTGGCTCCAGCCTTGATCGCAGCGATGAACGGCGGAGCGAAGTAGTTGAGTAGATCGTAGTCGGAGACAGCGACGCCCTCGCGATCATGACCAGTAGGCGTCTTGGAGTACGCGATGAGGTGCTTCATGCACGCGGCAGTCTGGTTGTTGCTCTGCAGCCCACGAACAATGGCGTCCGCCATGGTCGCCACGAGATGCGGGTCTTCACCAAACGTCTCATACGTGCGAGCCCAGAGAGGGTTCTGGGACACCTCCAGGATCGGACCAAACACCCACGGGATCCCAGCAGCCTCAGTGTCTCGGCCTGTGATTCTTCCCATCTCGTGCACCAACGTGGGGTTGAACGTCGCGGCGGCGTTGATCTGCTGACCGAAAATGGTCGCACCACGGACGTAGATGGCACCGTGGACAGAGTCGAGACCGTAGAGCACTGGATGGCCAGCCTCCTCCATGAAGATGCGTTGGATCTGGGTGATCATCGAGCGCCACTCGGTCGCATTGAAACCGTAGGCAGCGGAGGTGGTCATGAGCGGCTCACCAGAGGTACTGGGCGTGTCGGTCTCGGAAAAAGTAGGCGAGTTGAGGTACGATCCGACCTTCATACGAGCGTGCGTGTGCACGGTCGTCTCGTTAAGTGAGCGATCACTGTTGAGGATCGTGCTGAGGTCGAGCTGCGTCATCTGCCCGAACATGTCGTCCAGAGACTGCATAGGAGAGGACATCATCAGTTAGAAGAGGATCATCAGCGTACGAAGCCAATAACACCAACGCACCATCTCCCCAAGCATCTCTTCCACTCGATCATCAACTGCAGAGCCCGCCATGACAGCGACTGGTAGCATTGTAGCAGCCACGTACGCTGCGAGAAGCAGCAAACCCAAGGCCTTTCCGAACATCGTGGACTTGATTTCGCTGCACCGGGAATATTCCTCAATGCCATCAAAAGCACTGCCGCGAAAACATGCTCTCAACTCCTAGTGGTCATCTACGTCCACGCTGCTCATGTACACCCACAGCGCCCGCCGCCACCCGCCCCATGCAATCATTTCCATTTAGCTGCACGTGTGACTGCTGAAGATCTGATAACCACACGGGTCAGACCCATATTTTGACGGGCCTTCTATCATAGACAAAATATACTACGAAATGGGTCACAACCCGTTTTTGGTGAAACCCGTTGCTTTTGTGAGTTGAAGCAACTTTTCCGCCCCAACGTTCGAAGAGGAAAGGAAAGGGAAACATGGAGATGGCGGACGACGGCGCCGTCGTGACGACCCACGCGCATGAAGGAGAAGCAGACGGCCGTGGGGGTGGCCGGACGCTGCGGCTGCGCACGATCGTCATGGAGTGAGCGACTATGCGGCGTGTGCGCGACGAAGAGGTCTGGGAAGAGCAGCATTGACTCACGACGGAGACGATATGGAACAGCAACTTCAAGAACTACATCGGCGAGCACACTATCGAGATCGACAGCGAGCCCTTCGTCTGGTAATGTGGACGAAAGTGATTGATGATATCAGATATGTCGGTGGGTTGTCTGACGAGGTCATTCGTCTGTGCTTTCTGATGTTTCCTGCAGTTTCTTCGGGCGGAATGGCGCCGGCAAGTCGTGTGTCGTGGACGCCATCGCGTTTTGCCTTGGTGCAACGCCTCAACAACTGCGAGTCAAGCGTAATGTGGCCAGATTCTGAGCGTGGAAATGAGTTGCCTGCCCTGTACTCAAAGCCGGGGGACTATCGATGAACAATAGGCTTCGCGAAGCTCGTGAACGATATCGTGGCCGCTCAAGAGCCGACCGCGTTGGCGAGTGTTGCGCTATGCTTTCAAGCAGACGGACAAAAGCAAATCTGGATCAGACGGACAGTCGATGGAGCATCCAGCCAATCCAAGTATCAGTATAGCGACACGTCGACTCTCGTTTGGAAGGTGAGGACTTGGAGACGGATGGTCGACTGGCATGATTCTAAGAACGTATTATGATGGACAGAGCGGCTCGAAGACCAGCATTGAGGCTGCGCTACGTCACTATGGCATCGATATGCAACTTCAAGACCGCTTCATCATTCGGCAAGCGTATGGATTTCGTTGCTCGTCGGACTATACTGAGTTGACTAGTTAAGCAACCTGACTTCGTTACTTGGACAGCAATGCGTCGGCGCTCGCTCAGATGTCGTCGGTGCAACTATTGCACTTCTGTACGTTTTAGAAGTGTTGGGAAGACATTACCTGGCCGCTAACCAACTCGCTTGTACTCAACGACAGGCGAACGCATCATGTGAGTGTGAACTCTTATTGCTCGTAAAGTATTCAACACTAAACGTCGCGTTTTGTAGCGGAACTGCACACATCAAAGATCAAGTAAGGGGATGATAGGTTGCTTTGGAAGCTCGAATTCATACTCACCTCGATGTATTCTGTAGCTATCAGATCTCAACAAGCAATGGGACGAGCTGTCGTCGAAGTGCGAAATCTTGGTTGAAGAGATCACGGCTGTGGACAAGGAAGCCGAAGATTGCCAACCAATGGTATGCCCTTCTGTGATTTGCATGATAGATCTATGGACTTCTCCCTAACATTTTGAGACGCAGGTCGCGAAGTACCAAGATTGGCTGGAGAAAACAGAGAAGATCGCTTCAGAGCGAAACAGCTTGAAGACGGCCCTCGCAGTCACCGACCATGGTCTCGTAAGACTCTATGGGCAGGATCTCGAACAACTGAAGAAGGAAAGGGCGAGCAAGCAAGATGAAGTCACTCGACTTCGAGCTGAAGTTGAAAGCAAGGAAGCAGAGTGTTCAGAGCAGTTGAAGCTCATACACACACATCAGACGCAAGCTTTAAAGTCGACGCAGCATTTGCGGCAGCTCACCAAGACGAAGGCGTCGTTGGCGAACCAATTAGCAACTTTACAGTCCGAGCGGAATGCAGTGCAGATACGAGCGGAGCACTTCGACAGAGAGAAAGAGGACGTAGCCAAAGCGACTACTCAGCTAGAAAAGCAATATCTCGTTGATGCAGCGAGCGCAACAGACTTTGAAGGCCGACTTCAAGAAGCGATTAAGGCTGCCGCTGCTCTTTCAAGCTCGAGCACCAATGATGGCGAGAAGGAAAAAATCACGGAGCAACTTGTCAAGGAGATTGAGGACGTGGAGTCAACTCTTCGCCGCGCCAAGATCGTGCAGGTAAAGTAAATCGTCGTTCAAGCGATGGGACCTTATGGTCTGACGTTGTCATCGATAATGCAGACGAACCAGGCAAAAGCGAAGACTCGTGCCCTGGAGTCGGTGAATCGGATCGAACGGGAGATTGCTGAGCACGTCGCTGCTCAATCCCACACACAGACTGCTGTGAAACAACTCGAGAAATCCATCGAGCAAGATAGCAAAGAAATGGGAGAGCATCAGTCGACAGAAGCGCAACTCCAGATCATGGTGGAGAAGCTAGAGGCGGATCATGTTCTCCACGTTCGACGTACGGCGGAGTCGTTGACACGGACCAAAGGGGACGTGGTCATTAATCGTGTGCGGGACTCACTCGGAGAGGTGCTTGTCCGTGGCCGATTGTGGCAGTTGGCTCTTACCGAGTCAAGATTCGCCGATGCGGTCAATTCTGCGCTTCAAGCTCAACTGTCGTACGTCGTTGTCCAAGACCGCCGGTCGGCAATTCACGTGTCGAGAGCATTCACCGAAGCAGCAACTGGACGAGTTTCGTGCTGTGTGTTGGACGAGCTCGACTCGTCTTTCAAGTGTTCAAGAAACGGTTGCGGAGCTGGCTGGCATGACCAAGATATGGACGGGCTTGTTCCACTTTGCCAGGCTCTTAGATGCTCGGATGTGGCAGTGAGACGTGTGTTTCACAAGTACGCACGCAACTGGGTGATTGTTCGAGACGCTGAAGAAGCCACCGCAATCGTCAAGCGTGGAAGAACGAACTGCGTGACCCTTCAAGGAGATCTCTTCCACGCCGACGGCTCTATTCGAGCAGTTCGCAAGGCTGGAAATGACGAAACATCTCGCACTATGAGGATCTGCAGAGTTCAAGAAAGCAGTGTTGCTGGGTCTGGTCAAAGTACCGCTCACGAGTCGGTGGATCCTTCCCAAAACAATCTGGCGGATTCCCTCGCTGAAAGCCAGGCCAAGCTTAGCAAAGTCAAGTCTACGGTGGAAGCAGTACGTATCCAGCATATATATTGTGCCACGAATTGCAACGACTGACGGATGGGGACGTTACGCAGTTGAGGGAACGGATCGATGTCAATCGTCAGAAGTTGGAGGGCCTGTCGGTGAGTACGGCCCTGGTGGTCAGATTATACATTCTTCGCTGACCGTTCTTCGTCATTAGACTCTATTCAACCAAGCTGCGTCATCGTTGAAAGTCCTGAGTGACAAGCAAGAAGTAGCTCAGCGCGAGCTGGAAATCGCTCAATCGGATAGCAGCGACGAAATTGATGCACAAATCCAGAGCTGCACCGAGCGATTGGCAGCATTGAAGCGATCGAAGTCAAAGATTGTGAAGTCCTCGGTATCCAAGAAACGAGCGAGCTTGCTCAGCACTCAAGCTCGATGTCAGCGAGAGCTTGCAGCCATCAAATCACGTGTCAGCGTGAACAAAACTTCTCTTGCTAAACTCCGAGTGAAGGATCAGACTACAACTCTGCAACAGGTACGATGCAAATACGGAATGTTGAGCAGTCCTTTCTGATTGTGGGTGGACTGCTAGGTCGCTTTGCGGAAGAAAGCGGAAGAACTTGACAAGGAAGTGGAAGCTCTCGAGAATAAAACGACGGAAGTCGACCGTGAGCTTCAATCAGCAACAGACAGAGCGACAGAGACGACCGAAGCCCTCTCTGCAGCCAAAGCGACGTTGAAAGCTCTGTCATCTGAGCAACGACGTCTTGAAGAGTCCTTGCGAAAGAAGCGCTCCGAGGTGAAGCGCTTGCTTGGTGACGAAGACAGGATGCTGGACAAGATATCTGCAGTCGAAGCTGAGGCGACTCAGCTTTCCCATGACGGCGCCGGCCTCGATGACCCGATGGAGGCTACTTCAGCTCAGAAACTCCAAGACCAAAGACTACAGTATAAGGCCGCTTTGGACGGCGTCGAGGAAGAGCAACGGTACGTTCAATTACAAACATGTCCGTTAGCGAGTGAACACTGGCATATTAATCCCTTTCATATCCTGTAGCGTCCTCGATTCTATCCAGTCGACGATCTCGGTTGGAGTTATTGAACGCGCGATTGAGTGCGAAAACCAATTGGCCAAATTGCGCGACCAGCTTCAGCAAAACCGGGATCGCCTCACAGCTCTCAGTGCTCATCAACACAATCTGACTATCGGCCGGTACGAGAACGTTCAAAACACATCTTGTCATGAGAGCCTCATCTGTTAACCAATTGTAGCCACAAGCGACTCGTGGATTCGTTGAGTATTGTCAACGCCAACTTCTCACGCATCTACCGGCTCATGAACGAGGTATGGATATAGTGTGTCTTCATTGAAGTGTTCAACAGCGCAGCGTGACATGTTGTTCATCCCCTAGGATGGAGACTGCTACTTGGGATACTCGTTGGAGAGATCAACACTTTTTGCCGAAGGAGTTAGCCTTAACTGCAAGCCAGACGAAAGCCACTGGCAATCGGTGAGTTAAGTTCGGCTTGAGTGCAAATGCTGTGATTCTAACTCTTGTGCCTCAGTTTCTTGGCCTATCCGGTGGTCAGCAAGTTGTGTGCGCCGTGTCAGTGAGTTACCTCCCAGAAGACGATAGATCATTTCCGCTCTACGGATTCGATTAACCACGTTATACTCCACATAGCTCATGCTAGCACTTCAAGCGTCATTTCCGAACCCGTTCTACGTTTGCGACGGTATCATGCATGTCGAAAGCAGTGGCGATGATAAGTGGATGCAAACTCACGTGGTCTCTTTTGAATTGGATCAGAAATTGACGCTGCTCTCGACACCTTGAACGTGAAGAAACTGGCCGAGCTGCTGCGAGATCAGAGTCGTCAGACAAGCACCCAATTTCTCGTGGTTTCTCACCGACCAGAGATGTGGGAGGTAGGCAAATTCCTCGTAGGCGTCTATGAGTGCGAGAAATCGGCTCGTACAATCTCGTGTCGTTTCGAATAAGCGCCGGAAAATGATTTTGGTGGCCCAACCCCAGATGAAACGGTTGTCCGTTGCATCGCTTCAACAGGCTGTTGTGCGACCGTTCAGGTAGAGGCAGTCGGTCGCTGGGTTTGAGAATCTCCAGAATGCGTCTTGAGCTATAGCGAGGCAAGAGGCAAACTACGACGTCGGCACAAATAAAGACGAAGGTTGAAGCGCACGAAGGCACAGCAAGCGAAGGATCACGATGGATCTCAACCCCGCAAATCCGTTTGGAGACTTGATGAGCAAGGCTGTGAAGCTGAAGGGCCACCAACAAGCGCAGCTTCGGACGCGATTTGACTCATGGCCGCAGTACTTCCAGCACTCGATGTTCATGCAGGAGTCGGTGACCACAGTTCGTCTGAAGCTATTTCCTGAGCGAATCGAAGCCGCAGAATCGATGAAAAAGGCAGGGAACGGTCACTACAGCAACGGAGACTTGGAAGAAGCAGTTGCGGAGTACGAAAAGGCGCTATCCGTGTTCAAGTACGCGGAGAACATGGATCCTGGCTGGAAGAAGAAAGGCATCGAGGACAAGGACATCAAGGTCGTGGACTACAAATGCGATGACCCCGAGGATCAGACGCGGCTGGATGCGCTGAAGGTTTCGAGCTACTCGAACATCGCAGGTGCGTTTCGGAAGCTGAACTACAGTATATGCTTGACACTTCCATGACTCACGCTTCCATCTCGTAGTGTGCAAGTTTAAACTCAAAGAGTACCCGATCTGCATCCGCGCGTGCGACGAACGCTGGAGATCGAGCCTAAGAATGTCAAGGCTCTCTATCGCCGTGCCCAGGCACTCATCACGCCAGCCTCATCCGGTGCTCTTGAGTTGGACCAAGCGCTTGCGAATCTCCAAACAGCGTACGAAATCGATCCCGAGAATCGCGAAGTGCGGAAAATGTATCGTGAGTTGCGCGAGCTCAAAGTCAAGCAAAAGCATCTCGACAAAGAGACATTCACGGGTATGTTCAACCGTGGCCAAGTGTACGATGAGAATGAAACACGGCGAGAAGAGGAGGCCAAGACAAGTGTTGATGATGAGGCGGCCCGAGAGAAGAAGTTCGAGGCAGAGGTACGAGTTGTATGTGGTTACGTTATCCCGTGTACGGGTACTCAGGGAGATGTTGTCTACGAACAGGTAGAGGAGGCGGAGACTCTGGCACGCTTGTGTGCAGCCAAGGGTCAAACAAAACAAGCCGAAGAGATCCTGGAGAAGATCGCGACAGCCAAAGAGGCACGACGTAGGCGCCGAAAAGAGGTCGACTTTTCAAAGCCAACTCCACAAATGATCGAGGACGCCAAGAAAGAGGGGTACGGCTACTGTGTACCCAAACGGCGATTAATCTGATGTCAATATGCTGACGACCATGCCTTCACCTGCTCAGAATCGACCTCACGGACCCTCAAGTGCAAGCGATGCTTCAACAACTCCAAGACGATGAGAAGCGCAAAGAGTCGGATCCCACCCACAAGCCGCCAGATCGCGCAGGTTTGTTATCCTACGTTTTAGCACTCGCAATCTCCTCAGCCACCTCACTGAACCGATTTGTGTAGCAGAACCAAGCGCAGCAGACTTTGACTCGGTCGACGCGATGCTCAAGTCCATGACGAATCAAGAGATCGCAACCATGCTCCGACATGAAGGCGTCGACTACCACAAAATCGCCGACCGAGAGCAGTTTTTGGAGACTGCACGCCAAGTACTAGCGACGAAGTTCGCATCCACCAAGAAGCCCGCGAAGAACTCGTACTTCTGGACGGTGTTCATGTTTGCAATCGCGTGGACGATGCTGCGGTTGTACAGCAGCGGTGGGCTTGCGACTTTCAGCCGAGCCATCACCAACCTGGCTACGGGGCGAGAAGCTACTCTCACGCACCCGAACACTCTCGAGGCGGACGACTTCTTCGACGATTGAAGGGAGCCATGCAATGTGCTTCGCACGAACGAGACACGGATGGTGAGCGTGTGGACAGTGAGCGGGTTGTAGCTCATCTACGATCGTGTTTGGAGATTGGGTTAATTGTACTTGCTTCTTTTTCTCACGAAACTCTGTGCTATTGACATGCAACGACGTTGTTGGATCACGACCGACGTACCGGTACGCGCGCGCGCAGCACGAACGACATCTCCCGACTTTGCCGCGATTCCTATTGGTGGGCACTTTCGCCCCATTCTCTCTCTTCTTCTATATGGTCAGCGTCGGGTCGTGCGAGCCAGTCGACGACGTGGACGAAATGGCCTCATGGCGAGGAGGTAGCTGCGACATCGTCACCAGATTCTGCGACTCCGTCGAAGCCGCCGAAGAGGACGATGTACCCGTGCTCGACTGCAAGTGGGCTGGTCGTTCGCGTGAAATCGTGACTTCAACACGTTCAAACTGCTGCACGACCTGGTCTTCCAACTGCTTGCGCAGATGCAAAGGCGAGCGAGCGAGCGCCGCCTCGTCCAGCATACCCGTCTCGACAAACGACGCAAGAGGAGTACCCGACACAGCGTTGTCGCCCTTTGGCAGGTCTGGATCGCTGTCGACAGAGCTGTCGTCGCACGAAAGTGGCGGAGGAGGAGGCGGAATCGATTCCGGGTGCAGCTCCGAGACAAGGTTCGTGACTTCGACGAGCGCGTCTGGGTCTTCACAGAAATACGTGAAGTCCTTGAACGTCGGATCCTGCACAGGAGGCGTCGACTTGCGGCCACCGCGACTCGACACGAGCGCGAGAAAGCCCTTCGGGCGCGACTTGTCGGTCGGCGACTGCACTTCGCGGTGCGCATCCATCTCCGTGAACTCGGAATCGACATATTCGACGTCAAGAGGCGACGACTGCAGCGAACAAACAGACTCACGTCAGACACACGCCATCGAGTCCTGAAAAAGACAAGGAGCGACATACCAGACTCGGCTTCCAAGGTGGCGTGATCTTCTTCTGCAGCAAGCGGTCCCAATCGATATCCTTGAAGTACGGGTGCTCCAGGATGTCCGTGATATTGATACCCAGACGCTTGGCTGAGTCTTTTTGCAGGAACTGGAACACACAAATCTGTCAGTATCAAGCAATCAAGCGCCGCCACAAAGCATGGCAACGTACCCCGATGAGGATTCCCTTGAGCTCTGGCGGAAGTTCCGGTCGGTCCGGGAACGTCAGCGGTTCGTTCTGGATTTTGTGGTACATCTTCTCAATGTTGCTGTCGTAGAATGGTGACTTGCCGACGCTCATCTCGTACAACAAGATACCAAGACTCCACCAGTCAGCCGCCTTTCCGTACGACCGCTTGGCCTTCGGCAGCAGCAGCTCCGGCGCCGTGTACTGCGGCGAGCCGGCCATCGTCTTGGCGCCGTTATAATTCGACACGTGAAGCTTCGCGAGGCCGAAGTCGACAAGCGCAATGTGGCCATCGCCGTCGATCATGACGTTCTCCGGCTTGATATCACGGTACAAGATGTCGTGCTGGTGCAAGTGGTGGATACCCAGCACGAGCTCGGCCGTGTAGAAGTGAGCGCGGGCTGGGGGTATCCTGCAGCTCGAGCCCTTGCTCATGTGGTGGAAGAGGTCGCCACCGCCATAGTAGTTCATGCCCAAAAACAGCTTCGTGCGGCTCTGGAACGCGATACGAAGACCGGCGATGAATGGGTGGTGGATGTTCTGCGCGACGCGCATCTCCGTGAACGAGCTCTCGATGTCGTACTTGGTCATCTTGCTCTTTTCCAAGATCTTGAGCGCGTAGATCTGGCCGTCGCTCTTCTTCACAGCGTTCACGACCGTACCGAAGCCACCCTTGCCGATCACGTTGTACACAGTGAAGTCCTTCAGCGAGATACTCAGCGATCGCGTCGAGCGCACCGCAGCATCCGACATGTCCGTGAACGGGTTCTTCACGCCAAAGTTCTTCCAGTTCGCCACGACGGTCTTCGGGTCGACTTCGATCTTGAGCTTAAGGATGCGGCCATAAGGACCAAGCTGCACCTTGTGGGTCCAGAGCTGCGTGAGCGTCTGGCCGTTGATCTTGCTCTTCAGCTTCTCCTCGCCCTTTATGACCAGCGTCTTGCCATCCGTCGAGGTCAGCGTGACGTCGAGCACCGTGAACTCCATGATCTCCACGTTGTTGAAGTACGCTCCCAGAAAGTGGAGCGCGCCTTCCCGTCCGAAGAAGTCGCTGTGGAATGGCAGGTGCTTCGGGTAGTTCGTCGACAGCACAAGATCCTTGTTAAAGTACGCCATGAAGTCCTGGATACGCGTCACCTCGCCGCCGACCACACGTCGGTACAGATCGTATGCGGCCTCCGAGTGCATGTCGGGCATGAGCCCGTGGCGGTACCGGTTGTAGATGGGCTTGTTGTTCTTCTTCATGGCCGTGCAGTCGACGCCGGCCTCGAGAAAGTACACCCACATGAGCTGCTCGACCTCCGTGGGCACGCAGCAGTGGAACACCTTGCCTTCGGTGGTCTCAAACGAAAAGTCGTAGCCGTGGCCGCTCTTCTTTTCCTTTTCGACCTTGACCGACGCCACGTTCACACGGCCCTTGAGGTGGTCGCGGTTGCGCGCATCCACCTTGTTCTCATAGTACGACAGGTTGTTGCCTTCCAGCGTGAAGAACCGCATCTTCCAGTTGCGGACAAGGTGGCCGCGCTTGGTCACGTAGCCTTCCCACTCGACAATCGGCAGATCCAGCGACTCGACCACCGTGTCTTCGCCCAGCATCGTGCCGTTCGAGATCGAATCCACGCTTCCGTGGCCACGTTGGCTGCCGCTGTTGCCTCGACGCATCGAGTTAAAAAGCGGGTTGTCCAGGATCTTGTTCGACGAGCTCTTGCTGGGCGTGCTGCTTCCACCAGACGACGAGTAGCCCGAGTTACGTCGCGGCGCGTCGCTGCTGTTGTCGCTGGGCGATCCGTTGCCGTTCAGCTTGGCGGCGAGCCCGTTGTCGAAGGCCATGGAGCCCGTGGGGACCATGGAACTGAGTGCCGTGGTCGAGGCCGAGGTCGGTGCGTTCTTGCGCATGCTGCGCTGCTGCTCGACCTGCACGCTGCTGCTAAGCTCCTGGCTCGTGCCCACGCGGCGCATGCCACCGGCCGACGAGGCCGCCAGCGCATCGCCGGGCTTGCTCTGCTCAGCGCCCATCCGAGTTCAATCGAGTAGCACGACTTCAAGTCGAGGTGGCGACTGACCGACGGGGGTGCTGTAGGTGAATCTGTGTGTCTCGACGACGCACACGCTACACGAGGAGAAGACTTCTTCTGCCGTGGCTTGACGACACGCTACGCTACGCTGTAGGCTAGGCTACGCGTCGACTGGCTGGCTGGATCAGTCGTGCAGTCGTTGGTGGTGGAGCGGAGTCGGAGCCCGCGCCGTCTGCCACCAGGAGTGAGAGAGAGAGGAGGATGGGAGAAACGTCGGCGACTTGTGCTCGCGCGACACGACTCGTGAGGACACGCGGAGACCACGGTCGAAGACGAGAGGACACGGAGAGTGCGCTGGTCGTGTTCCGGCGTCGATGCGCTGCGTATTCGTGGAGATACAGCGCCTAGAAGACGGCGATCCTCCTCCTCGTCAAGCGTTGAGCTTTGGCGTCCCAGAAGCTCCGGCTTGCGTTCCTCGATGGACGACGACCCAACCAAGGTCTATCTAACAGAACCAAAACATGCCTCTGTGATGCGGGATAGACTGTGCAGAGTGATGGTCAAAAGAGCCGCCCCCCTCGCTGGCGTGTGCGACGAGGAGGCGAACGGCTCTTATAGAGGGAGAACACAGGATCCGACTTTTTCTTTTGACCAATGAACATTCGACTATACGTTTTTCAACCAATAATATAAAGGTTCATGGGTGAGGGGTAGGTGCTTGAGGATGACATCCTGCTCGATAACGATCGTGCCACTCCCCCCGAACTTCGGGGCAGTGTGGGACTCAAAGCTTCAACGAGGGATTAGGGATCTGAGTCATGCTCAAATACGGGAACCTTCGGGACATCTGATTCCTCCTCAGCATCCACCACCCGAACGAAGAGCTCATCCGTCCTTTCCAAAAAAGTCTATCAAAACAAAACTCACAATGGCGCGACCGAAGCTCAACCTCGCGGGCGTGTTCCTCTCCGGTATCACGGGCATGACGCTGGCGGGCGTGTCGCTGCTGGCGTACATCCGCTTCGAGCACCCGCAGCAGTTCGCAGAGACCTCTGTGCGCATGTCGCGACCCGAACTCGCCGACGAAGACACGCGCAAGTGGGGCGTGTTCGGCACGGGTCTGGGCGACGCCATCCCGCAAGGCGTCAAGAACCTCTTTTGGATCGACGGCCTTCCAGAGCGCATTGAGCTCCAGAAGAAGAAGCGCCAGCAGCAGATCCAGGACTCGCTCGACGAGCTGCGGCCCAAGGATTGAGTTAGACGATAAGATAATATCGATTTGATTTGGTTTGAGTCACCTGGTGTTTCTATCGTGGCAGCAGGAGTGGATACAGCACGCCAGGTACGAAGCGCGAGTTGCGAGTGTCGCGAGCCATAGCACGGTCTTCGTCGTCGTACGCTGCGTCGTCGTCGTCGTCCTCCTCGTTGTCGTCGCAGTCGGCGTCCGACGCCATGCGACTCTCGTCATCTTTCAGGCGATGGGAATAATATTTGGAGGGCGAGTGGCTCGGCCGCACAAGGTCCTGCTCGTCATGGTAGTCGCGCACCGCGATCTCCAGTCTGCTGGGACTGTGCAGCGAAGCGTGGCTGCCTGCTTGCCACCGGTCGTCGTGGTCGCCGCGGTCTTCATCATCGTCGTCGTCGTCCTCATCGAAGTACTCGTCGTCCTGGTCCGCGTCGTCGTATCCTCCTCCTCCTCCTCCTCGAAGCACCTCCATACCCGTGCGTAGGAATCCACGATGGCATCTCAGCCGTGAGCCAGCCTCGGCTACTCCTTGCTGCTGCTGCTGATGGACGCGGCCGTGCTTCACAGGAGGCATGGAGCCCACACGGACGTCCCAACCAGCAGCCGAGACGTCCGATCGTTCATCCTCATTCGGGAAATTCAACTGAAGCTGCTGGTTTTGGCGTTGTGGTTTACGCGGCAGCCGCTTGACGGTCGGTGCATTCGTCGTCGGGAGCTGCGCCGGAAAGTACGGCGGGTACACAGGCGAGATCAGCACGTCCTGCCGCACGCCAAACTCATTGTAGTGGCGTACAAGCTGCGGCTGCAACGCTGCTTTGGCAGCTGGGTTCATGCCTTGGTTCACCGCAGGATCCGTCGTCGTATTCGTGGTCAACTGGCGGTGGCCGTGCCTCTGCATCCGTCCACCCGAGCGGCTCGAGTGCTGAGGCTGCCGTGGGCTTTGCCTCATCGGTCTCATCGCGTGGGGACGCTGTGTTGATGACGCTGACAAAGAGTACGGAGGTAGCGACGCGTTCGACGGCTGCAGTTGTAGCTCGCCACCGACGCCCGTCGTCACAGTCGCGGCGTTGGGCAGCAGGGCCTTGGTCGTCTCGTTGATCTGGTGGATGATCGACTCGGCCCGGATACTCGTCGGGTTCATCGCCGGCAAGTTCATCGCAGGCACGCGGATCCGCTCAAGTACGGGGTTACGCTGCGGCACGAGCGTCTGTGTGAACTGCTCGGCCATCGGCACTGTGGCCTGGACGGCTTCGTCTCGCCTTAGAGACCTCATGTACAGATCGTACTCGTACGCACGGCCGATCTTGGCCATGAGATCCTCGGTCGCCATGTACTGCATGTCGTACTGCCTTCGCAAGTTCTGCAGCGTCAACTGGACTTGGAACGTCTTGTTCACTTCGATCACCAAGTCGATCTTGGCTTCCTGCAGTAACACCTCGGCCTTTTTCCGAGCAGCTCGTGAGTCAGACAGCGCCAGCATCAGTCCTTCGACTTCACTCAGCAGCATGCCACGACGGTTCTCGTTGAGCTTGAGCCACCGCAGTTGCTGCTCGCTCTTGGCCATGAGCACCGCGATATCGTCAGCCTGCGTACACACGACGTCTTGTAGACTAGCCACGAGATCCGTCTTGTTCTCCAGCTCACGCTGCAGCTTCCGCACTTGCGTGTCCAGTTTACTGCGTCGGAACTTGCTCATTCGTGAGACTTTCGTGAGACGACGCTTGCCATCGGCGTCCAATTCACCCAGAGCTCGTGACGGAATGCTGACCGAGCCGCCTGAGGCATCGTCCATGAGAACGTCCTCCGTAGACCCAGACCCGCCAGCGATGCCCACGCTGAAGCCAGCTCTTCGTGCCCCCAGCCGGCTCATCCGCTCACACTCCTCTTCTTCCAGCTCGTCTGGATCGTACTCCTCTTCAAAATCCAGAGGCTCGTCTTCGTCGTCCAGTACTTTTGTGAGATCCAACTCCGTGCCGAAGGTCTCCTGTACCATCCGCAGCAGTTCACGAAGCGCTTCATCCAGCGGATACTCGTCCACCTTGACCAGCGCGAGGATACTCTGCAGTTCTTTGATGAACCGCGAGATGGTCTGCTTGGACGACGAGCTCTGCAAGTCGCGCTGCTTCTGGTCACGCTGCAGGTCTTCCTTCTCGCTGAGTAGCTGCTCGTACTGCTTCTCTGTGGCCTCAAACCGCTGCTGGAGGACCTTGGACTCCTTCTCGGCCACTTCCAGTGTCTTGGTCAAGTCGGTGATCGTCGCAGCGTTGTCGCGGTTCACGTACGTGACCTCTCGCAGCTGTGCACTCGTGACCTTGAGCTCCACTTCCAACGTCGTAACCTGCTCCTTCGAACTCTCCTCAAACATCTTGAACCGCTCACGAAGTGACGTCAAACTACACGACAAACCACCGTCACTAACAGCCTGCCAAGTACCCTCTACAGTCAGTATCACACGTACTTTTTCGAGGACTTCTCGTAGTTCTTCTCCACTTCCTGGAGCTGGTGTCTGAGCTGCTCGGCCGTGCGTTCAGAGTGTAGGAACGCCTGCTGGCCGGCTGAAAACACGCGCTTGGTCTGCTGCAGCTCCGAGTCGAGGGCTTCAAGCGACGCTCTCAGGTTCCAGATCTGCTCCTGATCTTTCGTGCGCTCGAGTTTCATACTCTCAATCTGGTTCTCGAGCTCGAGCTTTTGGTTCAGTAGCCGCTCGATGCGGAGCTTATCCTGCGCGCGCATGCCCGTGTTCTGCTTCTCGGCCGTCAGCAAGTTACACTTGGCCTCTAATACACCGACCTTGACTTTCTCCTCGTCGATATCAGCACTCAGACTCGCGATCTCTTTCACATACCGCGTCGTATTCTCCATCTCAGCATTCAGCTGCTCTTTCATCGCATAGAGCCGCTCTTCTAAATGCGCTTGACGTCTCGTGCTCTCCACGAGATCGTGTTCGACCGACGCCTTGAGCACTTTGACTTGCTGTAGATCTTGCTGCAGCCTTTCAACGTGGTCTTGCAGCGACAGTTTGTCCTTTTCCAGCTTCTCCTTGTCCATATTAAGCACCACGATGTTCTGCTTGAGGGTCTCACTTGTCGCTCGTAGTGCTTGGTTCATGAACAGCGACTCGTGCATGCGCTTGGCAAAGTTGGCTTTCTCCGACTCGACTCGTTCCAGTTCGTGCTGCAACTTGCGGGTCTCTTCTTCCAATGCAAACCGCTCTGTCAATGCGTTAAACCGTTCCGAGTTGGCGACTTCGTAGTCCTTCCGTGCCTCATCGATCTGGGCGTTCAGCGTCTTCTCCGTGTCTTCGTGGACGAGAATCTCGAGCTTGAGCAAGCGTAGCTGCTCGGCCAAGTCGCCCATCGCTAGCTGCATGTCTGCCATGCTGGCGTTTGCGTGGCTGGCGTCGGCCGCGAGCTTGGCGATCACGTCGCTTTTCTCGGCGCTTCGCGTGACTTCGTCATGGAGTTGGGACTCGAGCTCTTGGAGCTGCGCGTCCATGCGGATCTTTTCGTCCATGAACTCTTCCTGCATCTGCTGCCGCCACTCCTGCGTCGCCTGCTTGAACTTAAGCATCGCCATCTCGTACTTGCCGTTCTCACACTGCTCCAGCAGCAGCAGAAACGTCAGCCACACGTTCGACGAGACGTGTTTCTCGACGCTGGGCGGACAATGCGACGCGATCTCGTTGATGATATTGTGGAAACCATTCGTGTACACGTATAGCGCACGGTACAGGCGGTCCACGAGGTCCTTGGGCATGCCGAGCTTATACAGCGTCCAGCGATCGATGCCTGCGCGTGCGAGCGGCCCGCTTTCGCCTCCTTTGCGTCGGAAGCCAAACGCCTCTTCCTCGTCTTCAATCGGGTCGTCGCTGGTAGCTCCTCGCACATCAGGCCGCTGCAAAAGCGCCTGGATATCACTCGCTGGTAACAAGTAGGTGCCAGACGTCTCCAAATGCATGTTCACCCACTCCTCTGCGATCATCGAGTCGTGCAGCGCAGACCCCAACGCCACCGACTTGGTCACAATAGCCGGAGACGACGCGGAAGGTTGGTCTCCGTTAGCCGAAGGGTCTGTATCACCACCAGCCTCATTGTTTGCGGCTTGCTCTTGCAGTTTGTGCAGCCGCACGTTCGCCGCTGCCTCGCGACTCAGCCGCGTGATCTCGAGCTCGCCTGGTGTGATGTAAGGCATCAAACGCGCGCTGATTGCCGCGAGCGACGACGAGCTGATGTCGATGCCATGGGGAAGCACCTTGACAGGCGATTTGGACGACGAGGTTTTCTTCTTCCCAGGACTGCCACTGCCGCCTCCGTCATCTGTGAAAGACGCGATACTGATGCGGCCTCGAGGGGACGAGTTCGCGTCGTTTGCCGTTGGTTTTGGAGGAGCCGCTGGCTCCGCAGCAGCCACAATGTCGGTCTCAGATGTGGACGCGTCACTCTCATCCAGCTCAGTCGTTGTGGAAGATGAGCTCATGGCGTGAAGCAGGACCCGCTCATCAACGAGACCACACCTTGCTGCCCGGAGTACGGAGGACTCTTCCCTCTCAGCGAGCACGTGATTGAGTTTGTTTTGGTGTTGTTTTGGCGCCGTTTCTAAAGCTGGGAATCCATTTTTGGCTTTGATTTCTCCTCACGTGACTCGCATTGAAGCGCTTCTTGGTCGGGATGGCCTCCGCAGTGACGACAATACGCACGAGGGATCGCTTCACGCGTGCAGGCAATGCGTGAGACCGAGATCGAGATACCGGCATCGATCCTGCTGGTGTGTTGTTTTGGTTGCACAAGATTTGGGATTCGAGCTTTTGACTACACTGGAAGAATCGTAGGCTGGAAGGAACCTCAGACCGACCTGCTTCAAGCTGCTGCTATCCACTCTACCGCCATTGCAGTCTTCTGGAACACGATCAGGGTCAGCATTCTTTAGGGGTCTTCCCCATCCTCATCAAGCCAATCCGATTCTAGCATCGACTTCTGCCCCGCTTCATCTGCCTGACGAATTTACACCTGACGATGCTCTTGACGGTACTGACGACCGGCTCGACGGACCAGACGAGGGTTTTGGCCAGCTTGACGCATCTCTTCGTCACTAGCGCGGCCCCGCGTCGCGTCATGGAAGACTGCAAGCAAGTCGAAGCTCAAGATGCCCAGTACCGGGATGGCAACACTGAACATCAGCTTAATACCTTGACGGTGAATCGTGTACAAGTCGGTCACGAGACTCTTCTCGAGATCCACTCGTTGGATTTCAGGCT
>JAADWY010000169.1:0-49994 GCA_023336355.1 Pythium dissotocum | reverse complement strand
TAAGCACAAGCTGTTCTTCCAGCTGAGGTGAGCCTGCCGATAAGGCCTTTTGGTCGGTAACGAGAAGAGAACTGAGGACACTCCTGCGGGGGGACCCGAAGAGTGACACTACTCGCGGAGAACACAGAGCGTGAAGTGTGGGCTCGACCAGCGAGGACAGCAAGCGCTGAGTGACTCCTCAGAGTGAGCACTTCACAGTCCACTGTGGACGCCACGAGTGCGTGGTCTCATGTTTGACTGCGAGCGAAGCTTACGCTTGGAAGCATTCGGATTTTGGGTCTCTAGACTACGAATGTGTTTGATTTTGTGAGCATCATCATCCATTTGACTACATGCTTTTAGCGGGTCGACTAAAACCCTTTCAGAGTAGCTGATTCGAAATACATCATTTGCTCACACGATATCCATAAAGTTGTCATACGCTGGTCCTTCCAGTAGGCTGTTTGGCGCAATGGCCGAGAAGTCGAAGAATGAGAATGAGGAGAGCAAGCATCGCTCTGATGGGGGATGGATGAGCAAATGAATGGCTCTGCGAAAGCTGGCAGCCCACCAACCAAAGCACTTGATACTAAGTGCGCATTATGCGAACCTAACAAAATTTTCATTTTGTGGTAAGAATGAGATAGCCTCAGCAGAATGAGGTGAGTCGAGGCAAAGTCAAAACAAGGTGAGCTCGATTGGGTGTCCTGTCTCCAGCTCAAGTTTTCATACGCCTTTCCCTACCCCTTTTGCGGCCACTCGTTTTAAAAAAAGGAACATGATCCGTCTGTGTCGAAAAAATGATGACGCTCATTGGTGAAAATTCTCGATGCGTCACGACGGAGACCGAAAATACCTTTTCAGAGCCTACAGTTTCAGACCAGCGGACACGCCAAACGCTTTTCGCATGGAATGGCTGCATAAGTTTAGATGGCTACGGACGAATACTCAAGCGATCGCCTTGCTGAGCAGCGCTAGCCAGTGACGCAGGCTGGCACTGTCCAACCAGCATGACTGCAGCTGCACGCTTTGTGCCGGTTGGCGCGATCCTCTCGATTCGCTTGCTTTCGGCGTCAGCGCGCCGCCTCTGCGAAAGTCTGCGAAACTTCGATCAGCTGCCGGCCATCATCCGCCATCTAGCATTCCACCAATCACCGCCGCTTTCCAAGACTGTGCGTCGCCTCGTGTTGGGCTCAGTTGGATCGAATGACGTTGTCGTTCTTGGCACAGAAGGCAGCAGTCCGAAGAGTGGGAGGAGTCGACAATCTGCGGCACATGCACTGGACTTCGGCGGCCGAAGTTCGGCCGCCCATTGAGTGGAAAAATCCGATAAAACCTCAGGATCGAGGTTTGATGACTTGCCCAACTCCGAACTGGAGCCACCACGGGTCTAAACTGGCGCTTTTCTTTCGCTGCGGTTGCCCCCATTTGCGGAGATTTCCTCGGGAAGTCCAGACTGCGTGGTGCTTGTCGCGACCACATTCCAACCGCTGGTACGGTACAACCGAGTTTGTCCGCTCTGCTGCCTCGGTGCACCATCCACCGCCGCTTCGCTACTGTTCACTTGAGCCCATTTGCCGATTCGAACATCGTGCCTCGACCGATCACAGGACCTGAACACGTGCGTGGTGTCTCTGGTCTATCTCATCTGTTCGATATAGACCAAAATTCGGTAGACCAACAAAACCTTCGATCCACCAAGCTTACTCGCGGCATCCTGACAAGAACCAACAGATTCGAACCAGAGAACAACCACCAACGAGTCTATAATCGCCAACGCCAACAATATCCGCAGCCCCATTCCATCCAGCGAATCCACCAACCCACTCTGCGAATAAGAAACTCCAGAGCTCCTCAACCCAAACCGACACCATGAATGCCAATCGCCGCCGCGTTCTGGAGTATGCCGAGCAGGGCGAGTGGGGCGACGCGCTCGCGCTCATCGCCGACAGCGCCTCGCTGGCCAAGGCGCAGGACGACTTCGGCATGCTGCCGCTGCACTGGGCGTGCACGGAGCCGTCGCTGCTACTGGACGTGCTCAAGGATCTCATCCACGCGTTCCCCGAAGGCTGCCGCATCGAGAACCTGTCGGGCATGCTGCCGCTGCACGTCGCCATCAACTCCAAGATGCCAGGGTTACACATCAACACGCTGCTGCAAGAGTACCCGGAGGCGGCGCTGAAGAAGGACGGCAACGGCAAGTACCCCGTGGAGCTCGCGATGGAGTGTAACCTGCCCAAGTTCACGCTCGATCTGATCCGCAAGGCCGGTGCTCGTGCCATGCGCTCAACGTCGCTCATGGACCTGAACGCATTTGAAGTCCCAAGCCACGACGTGGAGAACCAGTCGAATGACGAAGACAACCACAGTGTCGACCATCAAAAGGAAGCGTTACTGAAGGCGCGGTCGCTGGGCACACTCATGATGTCGCGAGAAGCGTCGATGTATGCGCGACTGTTGGATGAGAAGCTGCCAGACGCGATGAATCCCATGCAGTCGGCCGAGATCTCACACCAGTTGAAGGATCTGCTGTCTCAGCTGCAACAGCTCAGCGTGGACATCCGTTCGACCAACTCGGCGTCCACGGCTTCGACCTACCGCAGCTCGTTCTCCAGTACGTCGTCGTCCGGAAGTATGAGCAAGAGCACGAACCTCAAGTCGGTGCTTTGGAATCCCAGCGACAAGCTGGGCGTCGTGCTGGAGGCTTTGTCCGACGACACCGGAGCTCGCATCAAGCGCTTCGGCTCCAAGAGCAACGCACTGGGCGTGGAAGCGCTCAACATCGGCGACATCCTCGTCAGTATCAACGGCACAGCCGTTACGGGCACGTCGTACGCGTCCATCATCCGGTTCATGAAGAGCGCCAAGATCACGTGCACGCTGTGTTTTTCCAAGCCGTCCACGTACGCCCAGTCGATGGGCAGCCCCTCGATGGGCGACAACCAGATTCTGGACAACGACGCGATCATGTTCGCGAAGGTGGCGGATCTACTCGACACAACCATGAAGAAGGTATCGGCTGTCGAGGAGACTGTGCGTCTGAGCTCCGCGATGTCCTTCATCGCATAGTTCCAGCCACCACCAGGCAGTGGCAATACTAGGGAGCTCGACGTCACTCGTGCGTGAACCCCACTCTATCATTTATTTGCCGATCCGATTATCCAGCCTCTTCGCGCCGCGAAGCCCACCATCTCTTGAACGGAGCACCCCACGACGCCAGTTTCATGTCCAAGTCGTGTTGACCACTACAGCCGCCACCCCATTTTCGTCGCTAATGTGTCGCAACATGGAGTACAGAATTGAAAGGGTTTATTTATTGGGAGAAGGAGCCCAACGGGGCAGCATTAATACAAAACTCTCCAATAACCAGCTTTGCACTCCATGCTTCGTACAGTTACGTGGTCGCATCACAGCATAACGACACGACATGGAGACTTCAACCACGTTTACTTATTCGTGGTGTCGTACTGTAGTGTTGCCACCCAGTTGAGGTCCAGTGTCGTCAGACAAAGTGACCTGTTCCGGCAACTGGTCGCAAGTTGCGGCTTGCAAGTCACGTCTCATCCGCCACGCTGATATCCAAAACATGACGGCACGGCACCATCCTCTCAAGAAAAGATCCGACGCAAACACAGCCACAAAGTTTACACAGATTTTTCGAAGAAAAAAGCGGGCGGAAATTCGAATCAGTGTGGCGACAGGGCGGTGGGTTCAGAAACTTCGTTTTGTCCCACAGCAAACCGCAGAACAAATGACAAGGCGTGACACCAAGAAATTCGAATGTTTCGTACTTAGTAGAGGAGATCCGAACTTATCCGAGGGTACCTCCTGCGTACTTTGCAGGAGTGCTTCAACTGATACTCGTACCTATCGCGATGAGGTACAGTAGGCCATCGAAACCTGAGGGGGAAACCAAGCCACGCGGAAGGGAATACGCGATTGAAGCCTGCAACATGATGAACGCCGCGAACACTGGCGCCGGTATGGGCGCAACGGCGCTGACGGTGTCGCTACAAGATAAGCAAAAGGGTAAGTGAATCTATCTCATGCGTCTACTCGTGGCTTTACGGCCTCTGTAGCCGCTCAGCAGACGAAGAACGCCTCATCTAACTGTCGAGGTCTGTCGTCACTAGAAAACATCCTGCGCATGCTCGACTTCAACGCCGAGAACGCCGATACGTCGCTGGATTCCTCGTACGTTTACACCATACCATGACTCTTCATCTATTGTGTCTGACGCCTGCATTTCATTGTATAGCGACCGCTGGGGCGAGCAGTGGAAGGTGTTGATCTACGACCGCCTAGGCCGCGACATCATCTCGCCGATCCTCAAGCTCCACGAGCTGCGTAAGAAGGGCGTGACGCTGCACATGCTGATCGAGGCCGAGCGCGACGCCATCCCGGACGTGCCGGCCATCTACTTCGTCGAGCCCACGCCCGCGAATATCCAGCAGATCATCACCGACTGCACCAAGGAGCTGTACAGCAGTGTGCACCTCAACTTCGTGTACCCGCTGAGCCGCGAGGCGCTGGAGATGCTGGCCAAGGCGGCTGTTGAGAGTGGCTGCACGAGCATGATAGCCAAGGTCTTCGACCAGTACACGAGCTTCGTGTCGCTCGAGCCGACGCTGTTCTCGCTGCAGCTGGCCAACAGTTACCGCGCGTACAACGACCCGACTATGAGCGACGCGCAGATCGAGCAGAGTATGAACGCGATCGTGCGCGGCGTGTTCTCCATGCTGGCCACGACCGGCAAGGTGCCCGTGATCCGCTGTCCGAATAACGAAGGACCGTCGCGTATGGTCGCCGAGCAGCTCAACCAGATGATTCGCGACTACCTGGTCGCGCGCAAGGGCGTGTTCGGCGGTGACGCGGCGTCTGCCAGCTTCCAGCGGCCAGTGCTGATCATCATGGACCGAAACGAAGACCTACCGTCGAGTCTGCACCACCCGTCGACGTACCAGGCGCTGGTCGACGACGTGCTCAAGATCTCACTGAACCGCGTCAAAGTCCACGTCCAGAGTGGCGGCGATGAGGCGAACAAGGCACCAGGACGACCAGTGGAGCGCACGTACGATCTGGACGTGACCAGCGACAAGTTCTTCGAGAGCAACGCCGGCAGTTTGTTCCCGGACGCGATCGACGCGAACGAAGAGGAGATGAAGCAGGTGACGAAGAAAGAAGAACAGATCCGAGCCAAGACGGGCGGCAACGAGGCGCTCGCGAACGGCACGAAGGACCTCGTGGCGTTCGTGGACACGCTGCCGGCGCTGCTGGAGAAGAAGAAGATGCTGGAAGTGCACACCAACATCTTCCACGCTGCCTTTGAAGGCGTGACGGCTCGCCACATCCCCAGCTTTTCCATGCTGGAGCAGAAACTGATCGACGGATCCCATGCCGACAAGCAGGAAGTGCTGCAGCTGCTGTCCAACCCAGAGACCGGCTCGGTCGCCGATAAGCTGCGTCTGCTCATGATCTACTACCTCACCAGTGGCGCGTCGAGTGCCGAGATCGCCGAGTTCGAGCAGGCCTTCCAGCAAGTCGCGTCCACAAGTGCTGGTGCGTCGGATCAGTTCGAGACGGCGTGGAAGTTCATCAAGAAACACACAGCGTTCCAGAAGCACGCCAGCGTTGGCGGCTCTCTCCACGACACCAACTCACAGGCCTCGGCTCTGGGAGGCGCGGCGGCCGGCGCCAACATCAATAAATTCAAAGGACTCGCGCAGGGATTCCTCGCGCAGGCAGCAGCCAGCGTCAAGAACTTTTTGCCCGAGAACAAGAAGCTCCACATCACGCGCGTCACGGATGCGATCTGTGAGCTCAAGCCTAACACAGAAGACGACACGTTTCTGTATCTCGACCCCAAGATCAAGTCGCTGGGTGACCCCGTGCCACGCCAGCGCACGCCGTTCCGAGAAGCGATGGTGTTTGTGATCGGCGGCGGCAACTACAATGAGTACCAGAACCTCATGGCGTACGCCAAAGCCCAGCAGCCCCCACGACAGGTGTGGTACGGCTGCACGGAGCTACTCAGTCCAGAAGAGTTCCTGCAGCAGCTCGGCTCCATTAGCGTTTAATAAAAAAAGGGAAGAAGAATACATCGTCGAGAGCCTGCATGGCGTCCGACAAAAGAGAGAGAGAGGGTAACGTGTGTGTGCATGGCTCGTTGTGCTCACACGCAGTCGTTGCCGCTGATGTCGAGACAGGAAAAGTCGTGCGTGGCCTTGACCACCTTGGCCTTGTACGCGACCGTCTTGCCGCGCGTCCACGAGTACACGTTGTCCCACGACAGCACGGCCGTGCCGTCCTCCGTGGCCGTGTACGAGCCAGCGATGCTTTCTCCCGCCGCCACGCGCACCTTGGCGACCTTGTCCACCTCCACGGCGCCGCCCTCGCCCTGCGTGCGCAGCTTGACGCTGAACTCAATATCGTGGCTCTTGACCTCGTACTCCCAGCAGATCGTGTCGTTTGCCGAGATGCGGAAGGGTAGCTGCAGCATGCCGCCGGCCTTGATCTCTGCCTGTGTTGCGCCGTCTTCGCACAGCAGCATGTAGCTGTCACGACCCAAGAAGCCAGTCTGCGGGATCATCTGTGTGGTGTTCTTGCCGCCCAGCAGCTTCGGCAGGCGGTCGCGACCGCCCACGAGCTCCACCAAGTGTGCGTACGCGTCGTCGCTCATGTGGTTCTTACTGAGCTGCGTCTCGGCGAGCTTGGGCTTGAGCGTGTTCCAGATCTTGTGGAAAATCCACGGCGTGTTCAGGAACAGCGTCTCGTGCGTAGTCTCTGGGTAGCACGCAGTCGCGATGCGAATCACGTTCACGATGCGAGTGAGCAGCCGCGGGTGGAAGCGCGCGATCGAAAAGCCCTTGAGGTTGCGCACGTACACGGTCTGAATGAGCTTCTCGTGCTGGCGGCTGAGCTGGTCGAGTTTGATGGCTCGATACTCCATCTCGTACAAAAAGAACTGCGTCCACTCGTCGTCCGTCACCTGCTCCACGAGCTCTTTGAAGTCGGCGTAGCCCGACATCTCAAAGAAGAAGACGTGGCCGTTCGTGACGTCAGTGAGATCGTACGCGTTCAGGATCGGCACGTGCGGGATGATCTTGGCAAACCCTGGGAACTCGAGGGGCGTGAGGTTCTTGCCCACGATGTTCTGGCGAATCTCGTCCAGATTGAGCTTCTTGCGCTGGACCATCATCTCACGGAACTTGGTGGCGGCGACAGCGACGTTCTGCTTGTGTCCACGCAGGAACCGCAGCAAGCGCACGTCGCCCACCAGCTCTGCGTGCTTGCACTCCTTTAGATCGTCCTCCAGACTCATTCGCAGCGCTACAATCCATCACACTCAAGTTGGCACTCGTCCTTCGGAAGTCCCGGTCGCACATAACCACAAACGCACCACGTAAGTTGTCTTTCTCCTGCTCCGGGTTGCTGGACTCGATGTAGCACCGCCACTCCGTGTGGTCGTCCACTGAGATCTTGGACGCGGACGCGTGCACGACGGGGATCTCGCTGAACGCGTGGAGTGACGCGGCCGTGTCCTCATCTCCTTCAGCCTCCCACTGACTCGACGGGGCACGCTCCTGGCGTTCCGTCGAGCTCAGACGTCGCACGCGCTCGCGCTCCATGGCCTGCAGACAAACACGATCAAGACGCGTCAGGTTGCTTTGACACGAAGACCCTAAGTATAATGAGTCTTGCGCACCTCGATGGCTTTCTTCTGCGAGTGCTGACGCTCCTCCTCACTCTGCACGTGGACGTCTTCGACCTCCGAGATGCGGCGCTGGCGTTCCTTCTCCACGGCGATCGTGGCAGCGACAGAGTTCCGCTCTCGCAGCAGCTCCTCCTGCACCTTGGCGACTTCGTGCTCGCGGATGCGGCGCTGCTTCTCTTCTTCGGCAGCCGTGATTGAGAACTCGATGTTGATCTGGCGCACGACCTCCAACTCATCCTCGTGGTCTCTCGCCTCGCTCACTCGACGCTCGCGCTCCTCCTCAGCGAGCTCATCAGCTCTGTCATTTAAATAAGAACATGGCTCGTCAACTACATCAGCCATCGTCCGAGCTCTTCCATCAACCACTCACCGCTTCTGGTTCTCCACACGCTCGGCTTCGCGCGTGGCGATGTCGTCGGCAGTCTCTTCCACAGCGTCCTTGTTGAACAGGAACATGCTCGCACTCTCACGGCGGCCGATCAAAGGGTTCGACGCCTGTTTAGTCGGCGACATGCTTGGGACGACGCTGCCAGCGTCGTTGGCCGCCGGCTCTACCGTCATGTGCGTGTCCATGGCTTTCGTCTGCTTGTTGTTGCTGCGTCGATGGACTTTTCCCATCGCCTGCTTCCGTTTTCGCACTGAGCTCAAGTGGGGACTGCGAGTTTCTCCCATCCGTCGCACCGGCAACACCGTGAAACGGCTCGGGCCATCTACGTTTATTCTTGGGTCCTACCAGTATTTCCGCTTTCTTTGCTCTCCGCCCCATTTCGCATCAAAGATACCTACCTACCTACCCATGGGAATCAATCAAAGGAGTCCTCGATATCGACGGTAGGATCCAGCAAGTGCTCTGCAAACAGCGTCACGTCCAGTTGATTGAGCACGAGGTTCTCCATTGCGTCTTCCAGTCCTGTCTCGCCCAGCAGCGTCGCACCCTTCACGACACCGTCAACAAGAATCACTTTGATGAACTCGACGCCTGGATCGCACCGCACAAGCACCAGTGGACGCTGATGATTATCGTCGTGGACGTCGCCTCGAGAATCAAACAGAGCCCAGGCACCGTCTTCGAGCCGCATACGGACGATTCGATCGGCATCGTGGACGTCGGACACGTGCTGACCGTTGAAGAGACCGAGCAGGATGACGCGGAAGCCGAAGAAGTGGGTCGCGTGCGAGAACAGCTCCATCTCGAGTCCGTTTTCTTCGTGGGCGCCCAGCATCGACTGCGCAGCGCGACGGCCCATGAGCCGCGCCTGGCTCCACAGTCGCATCTAAAACCAACACGAAGCTTCTTCCTCTGCCGACTCGCTCACTCGCACTTCGACGCAATCGCCAGCAGCGTAAATTCGGTCGTTATCTGAGACCGTCTTCATGGTTTCGTCGACGATGATGACACCAGAGGAGCCAAGAGCGAGTGTGTCGACGAGAAAATCGGTGTTGGGGACCACGCCGATCGCACACAGCACCAAGTCGCACTCAAAGTGCTTGCCAGTCGTCGTCATGATGAGAAGAGGGAAGTCCGTGGAAGCATTTGGCGTGTGCTTCGCTTGTTGTGAGCCCCAGATCTGTGGAGCTCCGTTGGCCTCCAGATTTCAAATCGCCTCCACTTCGGTCTTGAACTCGATTGTCAAGCCACTCGACGGTGTTGTCGAAGAGCGGGGTGAGGTCATAAACTGCCGCATCCAATCAGGGCCCACGGCACTTGACGCGGACGTCGCGACGCGAGAGCGGCCATGGGTGTGGGTTCTGGTCTCAATGTACGATACTTCGGTTGGCGTTGGTGAATGGGCTGTCTCACAAACCGACTGTCGGATACGTGAGACTTGAGGCAAAATGAAAGCCGAAGCCTCAGCATCCAGAAACGTGTTGCCCACAAAGTCGTGCTTTACCAGCCACACAACGTCCGCACTCGTGATCTACAAAATAACAGTGGACACTTGAGAACGACGGGTACTATCGAAATCGAAGAGATGCAGGACCTACCGCCTCGACTAGCTCCATGGCGACTCCGCCGTTGCCCACGACAACCACGCGCCTGGCACTGGCGACTTTGAGCTTGAGCTCTTCGACGCTCTGGTGGAATTGCGTCAGATATCATGGATGCCATTGTGAACTGTAAAGCAATGACCCACCTCCGTGTCTCGAATCGCAAGGATCCGCGGGTGGTTCGACCGGAAGATATCTGGCCGCGCGCCGGTGCAAAGACACAGGCGATCGTACTTCATCACGCTTCCGTCTGATGAGCAAACACATGAGCTGTTGCCCTAAGCTGACAATAATACATGGATACGAAAAGCATACCTGAGTACTGGACGATCCACTTGTCGGGCACCACACGCTTCACTGTCGTATTCGTAACCACGCGCAGATCCGGGAACAAGCGCTGCAGTGCCGCGTCGTCGCTGGTCTCCACGGCGATCTCTTCCACATTGCGCGTCACGCGCTCCACGACCGTCGCGCGTGCTGCGTCACGCGAGTTGGCAATCAGCGTCACGTGCAGAGACGAGGTCTCACACTCCGTCGCCGGTTCCTCGTCTTCCTCGTCTTCCTCGTCACCGCCTGTGTATCCCAGAGAGCGCAGCCGGAAGAGCTCCTCAACGCACGAGACGCCAGCGACGCCGCTGCCAACCACCACGACGCGCATGGTCACTACAGTAGATGCGCTCACTGAGTCGTGCTCGCGTTGCACTTCACGCGCCAACCTTCCAAAAAGCTTCCAAAAAATCATCTCCAAACTATTAACCTAAGTTAACCGTATCCGCTCACGAATGGCTTCATCGTCCATTTCATCAACGCCACGACCATGACCATGACCATGGCCACGCTGCTGCTGCTGCATCCGCAGTTGCTTGGCGGCCACGCGCTGCCTCGCGATGTCTTTCATCTCTTCTGCGAACCTCGTCTTCCTCTCACGCACGGCGTCCTCGTGCCGTTGGATCGCGCCTGGTAGCTTGTCGCCCACGACGTCGTTCCACTGTCTCGCGTCCTCCCTCAGCTCCTGTAACACGTGTACATCGTGAACGCGACGTCGCACCGTCATCTCCTTACTGTGTTCGGTCGCGTCAAACGCGTAGGCACTCGCGAGCTTGTCTCGGAACGCGTTGCTTTCGTCGATCGCCTCGTCCGCACGAGCCTTTTGCTGC
The DNA here is from genome assembly GCA_023336355.1 of Pythium dissotocum. Classification (NCBI taxonomy): domain Eukaryota; phylum Oomycota; class Peronosporomycetes; order Pythiales; family Pythiaceae; genus Pythium; species Pythium dissotocum. The sequence continues at coordinate 39,155 of JAADWY010000169.1, read as the reverse complement.
GTTCTCACGGCCTTTTCCGACTCGCGGAACGCCTCTCGCTGCTCGTTTGAGAAGCTCTCAAACAGGATTTCGTGGCCTATGTACTTGAACTCGTAGTAGTAGTGCCGCACGACCCGCTCCATGCGTGGCTGCCACACATCGTCGCCAAGTGCACGGCGGACAGCGTCCACGAACGCGTCGCTGCCAAGTAACTGGTCGCTCATCTGCTTCCACACCGCCACGATGCTCGGGTAGCTCACACTGAGATCGTGGACCCACTCGCTGACCTGTGGCGCCGTGTAGCCGTTCATAGAAGACGACGCGTAGACGTCTCCTCGCTGCCACTTGGCTGCTCGCCAGTGGTCGCTCCACTTCTCCGGAAGCAGCGTCAACGGATTGCGGCCGATTGAGAACACGTCGAGCTTGGCAAGCAGCCTCGTCCACTCGACTGGAATCGCTTGGATCTTGTTGTTGAACAGATCCAGTTTACGCAGTGACAAGTGCGCCAGCGCGTCCACAGCGAGCTCGCGAGGCAGCAGCGACAGCTTGTTGCCCGCTAAGTTAATCACTTCGACACTTGGAAGGCGATAGAGACACGACTCAAGACTCGTCAGAGCATTGAACGAAAGGTCGATGTACTTGAGCTTGATGAGCTGCTCGATCGACGATGTCAGCGGCGTTTGAAGTGCGTTGTGGCTACATGCCAGCAGCTCCAGTTCCTGCCAGAGTACGATGGAATCGGGAAGCGCGACGAGCTTGTTGTGGCTGAGATCGAGTTTGACTAGCGACGCCATGCAGCCCATCTCTTCTGGTAGACCCGTGAGCTCGTTCCACGACAAGTTGAGTTCCTGCACGTTGATCAGCGCGCCGATCTCCATGGGGATCTCGCTTAGTCGATTCTGCTGTAGCGAGAGACTCTGCAGAGACACGAGCAGCCCCAGCGTCGCAGGTAGCGGAGACCGCAGCGCGTTTCGAGACAAATCCAGCGTCTCCAAAAAGATCAGCTCACCCACACGACAAGGAAGCTGCTCGAGTTTATTGCGTGACGCGTCGAACACCACGAGTTCGTGGAGCTTGGCGATGTGCTCGGGGAAAACCATCATCGCGTTGTTGGAAATGTCCAGATCTTGCAAGTTGCGCACATTCCCCAGCGCCTCAGGCAGCGACGTCAGTGCGTTGAATGCGAGTTTCACTGTCCGAAGGTCCGTCAGCTCACCACCGAAGACGTGTTTGCCGAGCCGCTTCTGCTGGGACGCCGACATGTCGAAGATCATCAAGTTCTTCAGTTTCTGGAACGAGGCCGGGATCTTCTTGAGTGTGATGCAGCCACGAAGACGGAACACTTTGAGCGCTTGCAGGTCTCCCAAGGTCTCCGATAATGAAACCAGTGGCTCGTTGTAGCTCAGATCGAGATCCTCGAGAGCCACGAGCCCGGAACAGTAGGAGTCAAGACGCGATCCATCGTCTACGAGCACGTCACCAAAGTTCTCGAGTTGGTTGTGCGACAGCGTCAACACGCGCAGCGACCGCAGCAGTTTGAGTTGAACTGGCAGTGCAGTCAGTCGATTGTGGCGTGCGTCGAGCGTGCGAAGGTCTCTTGCTTCGCCGATCTCAGAGGGCAAACGCTCGATTTCATTGTCGCTGACGTTGAAGACCTGCAGGGCAAAGAGATGCGGGAACATGACGGCAGGCAGCGTCTGGAGTCGGTTCCCAGACAAGTTGAGGATCAGCAGGCTCGATAGCGTGCTGATGGCGTCACGCCCCTTATAAAACGCCGTCGGCACTTCGTCCAGCCGACGAAAGGACAGATCCAGCACGTCGTCCCCGTGCTTAGCCTTGTGGTTCACGATCTTGTCCATCTTCGCAGCCATGAGCTCTTGTACGACTTGCCGCTGATGCAGCGCACGCTTTTCCTGCGCCTCTGCGATCAGCGTGAGCAACTTTTTCTCTTCTCGCGCCTGCCGCTCCTTCACGACACGCTCCTTGCGTCGCTGGATCTTCTCATGACGTTCTCTCAGCGCCTCGTCCGTGCGTGTGGATGTCTCTGTGTGCCGCTGCTGCGCAAACAGCCCTCGCTTTTCCTCCTGTGCTTGCTCTCGCCTCGCTTTGTCCAGTCGACAGACTTCGTCTTTGGCGGCCATCGCTTGGTTCAGCTCATCTCGTTCGATTTGCACGATCCAATCCATCAAAACACGCTTCAAATGCTCTTGCTTTCGCTGTTTCTTCTTTTCGACCAGTGAAAACGGAAGCGAAAGACGCCGCCGCTGCTGTTGTTCCACTAATGCGTCATCGTGGCTCTGATGCTCGCCGGCAGAAGACCGAGGAGTGATGCCTCGCTTCCGTAGTTCCTCCTGGACATCAATCAAACCCAACCACGCGGCCTTGAACTGGTCCATCGTAATCGTCTCCGCCCCCTTGGGGAACCGAGCCCGCACTGCCAGCGGATCTCGTGTGACGCCAAGCAGTTGCATCGCCTTTTCATATTCAAACACGCTCAGCAGCGAGTCCCAGTCCGTGTCGAGTTGGTAGAACACATCGACGGGGGACACCACGGCTCGTAATTGCGCGTCCTGCTGCTTGGCGGCGTTCGCTCGCAGCGTGTTGGTGATGTACAGCGCGATCACAAACTCTCTCTCATCGATGTAGCCTCTACGTCATCCAGTCAATCACACACATCAATCAATAAGTCGCTCCATCAACCCGGCAAAGCCATTCACAACATGTTCACCCACTTCTTCTGATCGTCCACAAGCTGAAAGAGTCGCCAGGCCTTGGCGTCGAGCAGGTGGAGCCCTCGGTAGTTGAGCATTTGCTTGTACTCGTCAAAATCGATCGAGTTGGACTTGTCCTGGTCGAACAGCTTGAACAGCTCACGTGCATTGCGCTGGAGAGCGTCTAGATCCAAGTGGTCTTCGTTCAGTGCGTTTGGCTCGAGCTGCATCACAGTGTTCTGCATCTTGGCGGCGATCGCATCGAGCTCCGCCTGGACTTGCTCCGGGGTCTTCTGAGGCGGTAAGTAGGATTGGAAAACGCCGTGCGCGACGACCTGCGGCAGCACAGTGGGCGGACGCGCAGCCGACGGCTTGCAGATCACGACCGACGCGAACACGAGCGGATCGTACACGAAGATCTGCTGCTCGAAACTCTGCGGCATCTGCGCGCCGCACCACTGGCCGTCAGGGCCGATGTCCAGAGGCACGATCTCACCCATTGCCTCCAGCGTGCGCAGCTGCGGGTCGTCGTTGCTCTTGTTTTTCTTCTTCGCGGGTGGCACGAGCGGCACATTCGCGCGTGAGAGCAGCACGTACAGCGGCCAATTGCGTCCATTGGTGACGCGCACGTCCAGAAACCGAAGAAAATACTTCACAGAGACCGAGGCGTCTGAGTCGACGGTCTCACCTGCTAATACGACGGCCTTTTCCTTACGGACGATGAGCTGTCCAGACGGAGAGCACATTAGTAAGCTATCTAGTAAGTCCACCGGTTCTGGCTGATTGCTCACCTGAATAGCGCCAATATTGTGGCTCTCTTTCGTCGAGGTGGTGGCATTCTTGTCCTTTTTCGCCTTTTGTTTGAATGGGTTCTTTGTCTGCACAGGCAGCGAGTGGTCCACTAATGTGGTCTCGAGTAGGATCGTCTCGGTCTCCATGGCTCAGATTGGTGGTCACTCCTCTCCCTACAGAAGCGCGCTTGAAGGCCGCTCAGTGCGTCATGACCGTCAGTCGTGGTTTCTATGGTGAGAATAAAAGACGACGCGTGAAAGTGGCCCACTTCAACCACAAACCGTCAGAATACCGGTTTCATGAACCAAAGAAAGCCATTTTGCAGTACTGTAACGACACGTCTCACGAGGCGTCTTCTGGATCAGTGCGAGGCGGCTCTGGCTGGACGCACGCGCACCAACAGCGGGTTCTTGAGCGGCAGCGAACCGACGAAGGTGTGGCTGCCGTCATTCTGTGCCACATCAAACCGGAATCGACTCACCAGCACTGCGATCAGCAGCTTGAGCTCGAGCAGCGCCAAGTTCATGCCCATGCAGATGCGCGGGCCAGCGTGGAAGCTGAAGAACTTGAAGGACGAGATGGTCGCGAGCTTGCCTGTGGCCTGGTCGATGAAGCGGTCCGGCTTGAACTCCAGCACGTCTTCGCCCCACTGACTCGCCAAACGTCCCATCACAAACGCCGAGAGTCCGATACATGTGCCCTTGGGCACGAACGTGCCGTCGACCAGCACAGTATCGCGAGCAGCGACGAGCGTTGATTGGCAGAGGCGGGTGCAGCCGCAGAGTCTCTTTGATCACCGCCTCCATGTAAATGAGACTGTGAGTCTGCTCGTAGTCGATAGCGGAGACCGTGCATGAGCTCTGGGGATTTCTCCCACAGCTCCTCTCGGATCTTCTCTTCGACCTCTGGATGCTTGCTCAGCAAGTACAAAACCCAGTTGAGCGTATCGGCCGTCGTGTCGCGTCCGGACACGAACATAATTGCAATATCACGCAGCGCCTCCGGCGTGTACTCGCCGTCGCCTTCCTGCATGGCGTTGATGAACAGCTCCACAATCGTCGCGGCCTCCTCGCGCTTCTGGTCGTGGCTCTGCGATAGGCTTTTGGACACCATATCCGTGACCTGCGAGCGGTTTGACTGCGTGATCTGCCAGTACTTGCTCTCCTCTCCGATGTTGAGGAGCCGCTGCAGTCGCCAGACACACATCGGCGTCTGCGCGCGTCTCACGAGCTGCGGGAACGCCTCACCGAGAGCCTTGTCCAATGGGTGGCCGTCCTTGTTGTTGATCAGTTGCATCTGCAGGCCGAAACCCAGCTCTGCAATGGCCTGCAGCGTGAATTCGTGGAAGAGTTTGGTCAGATTCACCTGCTCCTAGGTCTCGATCGCTGCGTCCAGTACATCCGTGACCACCTTAACATGCTTGTTGATCAGGCCGGCGGCAACGTCGCGGAACATCCGTGCGGAAAAGAACTTGGACGCTGTCTTGCGCTGGCGGAACCACTCGGGTCCGTCCTGCGAGATCAGACTCTCGCCAAGGAGATCATGCATCGAAATCTTGTTGTCTTCACCCTTGAGGAAGACGTCGCTCTGAGTCTTCACCACGTCTTCGATCATCTCCGGCGTCGACACGAAGACCATGTCGGCGATCGTCAGCACATGACGCACCCACGGCTTCTCGTCGCACTCGATCGCCTTCTCCAGCAGCCAGTCCGCGAAGCGGTGCACGTTCGGCTGCAGCTCATCCGCGTCGCCCAGAAACCGCGTGGTCTTGGGCAGCCGACGTGTGAGCTTGACGTTGGTGAGACCGTGCTTGGCGGCGAAGCGCTCGTGGGCTGGCGCAGGAGGGACGAGCAACTTGTACGCGAGGATGGTGGTGACGAAGGCGGCCGTCGTCACAGACAGAGAGGACGCGTCAATGCTGGCGAGGAGCTGACTGAGCCCGATGGGCAGCACCACCGAAACCATGGTTGTGCGGAGGGGCTGGCAAGATGGCGAGTGTGATCCATGTGGTCTGAGCTGAATGGACTGGTCGATTCGTGATCATGCTCGTGTTAACCCACGTCGTACCACTTGCACCCTCTTCACCCGAATGATTCCAACATTCTCCACGAACGGTAGACTTTCGTTGAAGTCGACCGCAACGATGGTGGGACTGACACCCACTACATCCATGATTCGTGCGTGGCTTCGAAGACTTCCTTCGATTCGGACCGCCATGAGCTGCTCCAACTGAAAACACACCAAAATTCGGTGGGTTTTCAGTTGGAGCAGCTCATGGTTTCTAGAGCCGCGGAAGTCGTTCGAGCCCCACAGTCTCACTCTTTGCTAACATTCCGATAACTCTTCATCATAGGTAAAACTTGACTTTTAGCCTGTTGTTGCCTTTCTCAGCTTCTCTCGTCGTCCATTGTATCATGACGCACAGTACTTAGCAAGCAGCCGCCTTCGCAGGACGCACACGCACCATCAGTGGGCTCTTGAGCGGCAGCGTGGCCGAGAACTCGTAGCTGCCGTCGTTCGGTGCAGTGTCCAAGCGGAAGCGGTTCAGTAGCGAAGACGTCAGCAGCTTTAGCTCGAGCAGCGCCAAGTTCATGCCCACACAGACGCGAGGTCCAGCGTGGAAGCTGAAGAACTTGTACGACGAGACCACATCGAGCTTGCCCGTGGCCTGGTCGATGAAGCGTTCCGGCTTGAACTCGAGCACGTCGTCACCCCAGAGACTTGGCAGTCGCCCCATCACGTACGCAGACATCCCCACGGCCGTGTCCTTGGGCACGAACGTGTCATCAACCAGCACAGTATCACGGGCTGCTTGACGAGAATTGAGTGGCACTGGCGAGTACAGCCGCAGCGTCTCCTTGATTGCGGCCTCCATGTAAATGAGACCTTGGCTCTGCACGTAATCGATAGCGGAGACCTTGCCCTCCATAAGCTCCGGCACTTTCTCCTCGAGCTCGGCTCGGATCTTCTCTTCGACCTCTGGATGCTGACTGAGCAGCCAGAACATCCAGTTGGCGGTGTCTGCTGTCGTGTCGCGGCCGCCGATGATGAACACGATGTCGATGTCGCGCAGCAGCTCCGGTGTGAACTCGCCCTCACCATCCTGCATGGCACTGATGAACAGCTCCACGACAGTCGCAGCGACCTCGCGTTTCTTCTCGTGGCTCTGCGCCAGGCTTTGCGTGACGACCTCAGCCACGTGCGAGCGAATCGACTACGTGATCTCCTTGTACTCTTTCTCCGAGTCAATGTTGAGGTACCGCTGCAGCTTCCAGAACCACATTGGGAGCTGCGAGCGTCGAAGGATCTGTGGGAATGCACCGCCCAACACGTTTTCCAGTGGGTGGCCGTCCTTGCTGTCGATGAGCTGCATCTTGAGACCGAAGCCGAGCTCCGCGATGGACTGCAGTGCGAATTCGTGGAAGAGTTTGGTCAGGTTGAGCTCTTCCTTGGACTCAACGGCCTTGTTGAGCACGTCCATGAGCATGCCCGCGTGTCTGTTGGTCATACCTGTCGCGACGTCGCGAAACATGCGCGCGGAGAAGAACTTCATGGCGATCTTGCGCTGACGCGCCCACTCGGCGCCGTCCTGAGTGACGAAGCCGTCGCCCACGAGGTCGTGGAACGTGACGCGTTGGCCTTCGCCCTTGGGAAATACATCGTTCTGAGTTTTGGCGACGTCCTCAATCAACTCCGGTGTCGACACGAGGATCATATCGGGGATGGCGGGGATGTGACGCAGCCACGGCTCTTGGTTGCATTCGATTGTCTTCTCCAGCATCTAGTCCACAAATCGGTGGGCGTTCTTTCCTAGCTCACCTGCGTCGCCTAGGAACCGCGTCGTGTTCGCCAGTCGACACGCTGGCTTGACGTTGGTGAGGCCGTGCTTGGCGGCGAAGCGTTCATGGGCTGGCGCCGATGGGAACAGCAGTTTTTACGCGAGGATGGTCGCGACGAACGCAGTCACAGCCACGGACATCGACGACGCGTCGGCGCTGGCGAAGAGCTGGCTCTTGTTAAACGGAAGCACCACCGAAACCATCGCCCTCTCGAGGTTTGTCGAGTGCTGAAAGTTGGCGAGTGACGGAGGTCCTGCGAGGAGAAGAGCGTCCAGTGGTCCGGCTACCATGGGGGTTCGAGTATGGCTGGTTCTGGCAGTGCTCTGCGCAGTGGTCGTCCCCATCCTCACAGAATCATTCGGGTAGGTTCAAAACATCCAGTTGCTGGCAGCTTCCACGACTACCCATCCTCCATTCTGCAGTCAAGTCAACACGTTGCAGTCGAGACTATTTCAAATTTGGCACTTCACGCTTGTTGGACACATACATAGTCTCGCTGCATCGCACTAGTAGCTTGGTTAGAAGGCCGCCGGCTTCGCAGGACGGACACGCGCCAGCAGCGGGTTCTTGAGCGGCAGCGTTGCTGAGAACTTGTAGCTGCCGTCGTTCGGAGCAAACTCCATGCGAAAGCGGCTCAGCAGCGACGCCATGACGAGCTTGATCTCCAGCAGCGCGAGGTTCATGCCGATGCAGACACGCGGCCCGGCGTGGAAGCTGAAGAACTTGTACGACGAGATGGTCGCGAGCTTGCCAGTCGCCGGGTCGATGAAGCGTTCCGGCTTGAACTCGAGCACGTCCGGACCCCACTGGCTTTCGAGACGTCCCATCACGTACGCCGACAGCCCCACCGTGGAGCCCTTGGGCACGAACGTGCCGTCCACAAGCACTGTATCACACGCGGCCTGGCGCACGTTCAACGGCACTGGTGGGAACAAGCGAAGCGTCTCCTTGATGGCGGCCTCCATGTACACGAGACCATGGCTCTGCTCGTAGTCGATAGCGGAGACCTTGCCCTCCATGAGCTCCGGCACTTTGTCCCAGAGCTCCTCTCGGATCTTCTCCTCCACATGCGGGTTCTTGCTCAGCAAGTAGTACAGCCAGTTCATCGTGTCAGCCGTCGTATCGCGGCCGCCGATCGCAAACGCGATTGCGAGGTCGCGCAGCAGCTCTGGTGAGTACTCGCCTTCGCCGTTCTGCATGGCGTTGATGAACAGCTCCACGAGCGTCGCGACTTCCTTGCGCTGTCCTTTCTGGCTCTGCGCGAGGCTCTTGGACACCATATCCGACACATTTGAGCGGATGGCCTGCGTGATGGGCCAGTACTTGGCCTCGGCTCCAATGTTGAGCGCTCGCTGGAGCTTCCAGACCCACATGGGGCTCTGCACGCGACGCAGGATCTGCGGGAACGCGCCATCAATAGCCTTGTCCAGTGGGTGGCCGTCCTTGTTGTCGATGAGCTGCATCTTGAGACCGAAGCCCAGCTCCGCGATGGCCTCGAGCGTGAACTCGTGGATCAGTTTGGTCAAGTTGACTTGCTCTTGTGTGTCCATTGCCTTGTCCAGCACTTCGTTCATGGCAGCGGCGTGTCGGTTGATCATGCCAGTCGCGACGTCGCGGAACATGCGCGCCGTGAAGAACTTGGACGCCGTCTTGCGCTGGCGGAACCACTCGGGTCCGTCCTGTGTGACGAAGGCGTCACCCACGAGGTCGTGGAACATGATGCGCTGGCCTTCGCCCTTGGGGAACACGCCGTTCTGGGTCTTGGTCACGTCCTCAATGAGCTCGGGCGACGCCACCAAGATCATATCTGGGACCGTTGGGATGTGACGCAGCCACGGCTTCTCATTGTTCTCGAGTGTCTTCTCCAGCAGCCAGTCCACGAAGCGGTGCACGTTCTTGCCGAGCTCCGCGGCGTCGCCCAAGTACTTCGTCGTGTTGGGCAGGCGACGCGCGAGCTTGACGTTGGTGAGACCGTGCTTGGCGGCGAAGCTCTCGTGGGCTGGCACCGGTGGGAAGAGCAGCTTGTAGGCTAGGGAAGTCGCAGTAAACGCCGCCACCGCCGTGGTCAGCGCCGTCGCGTCGGCCTTGTCCGTGAGGCGGCTGATGTCGAAGGGCAGCACCACCGAAACCATGGCTGTCTAGTGTAGTGTGCGGCGTGGCGTGTTTACAACTGACGGAGACTCTGCGCGAATGGCATCCACACCAGACTGGGAGGCGACCAACCCACCAGCCTCACAGGTGGCCTGTGGGTTACGAGGCTTCCATTTTTGGAAGGGCCGCGGTCCCCATCATGGTCATGATCATGGTCACAGCGTGACAGTTGTCGTTGCGTTCAAACAAATCAGGGCGCGGACATCCGGTGCGGGAACTTGCGACTACAAATTGGACCTCACGCCGTGGTCATCCATCGTTGCGTCGGCTTTCCTACTATCGCACTTTGGTGGTGCAACTGCAACCGTGAGATTTGCACCCAAATACCTAGTGGAGCTTCTGCCACGTGCAGCTTTTCAGGACCTGCTGATCGTCAGCCTGATGGAGTTTCCATACTGTAGCCATCTGCAAAACAAGCGGCCGTCCCCAAAATACGAGGATATCAATTAGGGACAAATGTAGCCATCATATTTTTTTGTCATCGTGGGCATTTTTGCTGGTTACTCTTCTTTGGGCGTTGCCTGGTTGCTGCCTGTGAACTGCTCGATCTCCTCGATGAGCCCATGGATCGTAGAGCGCAGCACCACACGCACGCCGCGCTTGGCCGCCAGCGTCGCCTCGCGCTTGCGCAGCTTCACGTTGAAGCCGAAGATCGGACAGCTCCGGTTGATCGCCACGTCGATGTCGTGTGCAGTCACGTGGCCGATGCCGATTCGCACGGTCTGTAAACACAACACACAGGCAACACTCTGTCAGCTTCCACTTCTATTGCCGTCTCAACGGTCTCACGCCACGTACACTGACGCCCTGGAGCTCGTCCACCGTGTCCTGGATGCTCGTGAGCGAGCCGGCGCCGTCGGCCTTGACGATGATCGACTTGATGGGTCGGTCAGCGTCCAGGTCCTCGCCCGCACTCTCCTCCTCTGCTGAGTCTTCGGCGATCTCTGCATCTGACGGCGACGCACTGCCGTCCTCGTATTCCTCGTCATCATCCAGTGGAATCGCGTTCTCCGCGAAGTCTAATGCCAGTTGGCTACACACACACCCACACACACAACGTATCAGTATTGACCACAGCAGACTCGAGACCACATAGCAGACGTGGTACTCACCGTTGCTCCATGACCTGACGCGCACGGGCCTCTGGCAGCACGAAGAACCCGAACTCGATAGGCGCGTCTACATTCTTCGACTTGTTCGCGAACGACACGTCCACGATCATACCTGGCACGGCGTGCTCCAGCTCCTTGCCGGAGTCGGCGTTCTTGACGCTGCGGACCACGCCGTGGATCATGCCAGCCACAAAGTGATCCTGCTTCTTCAGGACGCCGTTCTTGAGCAGCACGCGCAGCACTGTTCCTCGGCCCTTTGCTACGATGCTTTCCAGTACGAGACCCTGGCCTGGGACATCCGGACCGACGTACGCTTCCAACTTGCGCTGGATTGGCTGCAAATCCAGAAGCTGCGAGATTTGGTCCTTGAGTTCGTTGAGGTTATCGCCGGTCTTTGCTGAGATCTCGACGATCGGACAGGTCTGCAAGGCCACAAACGAGCGGATCTCCTCACGCACAGCGTCCAGCTGGCTTGGCGACGCGATGTCCGTCTTGTTGATACACGCAATGACCGGGATGTTGCTGCCTTCGATGGCACCGACTGACTCCTCGGTCTGCAGCAGACAGCCTTCATCCGCAGCGACGATCAGCAGCACCATATCGGCAACTTGCGCGGCGTTGTTGCGCATGCGGAAGAAGTGGAAGTGGCCGGGCGTGTCCAGGAACGTCGCGCGCAGCGACGACGACAGCTCGGCCTCGCAGATGTTGATCTTCTGCGTGATGCCGTGCTTCTCGCTCTTGGCGATCGACGAGTTTCGCAGCGTGTCCATGAGCGTGGTCTTGCCGTGGTCCACGTGGCCCATCACGGCGATCACTGGGTTGCGCTCCATCACGTGCTCGGGAAGCACACCGTGCTTCGGCGTTTCGTCCGTGCCTGTGCGCTGCGGCCACATGAGCAGCGTCGGCTCCACGTCGTCGTACGCGATCTCGACGCCAAACGCCTTCGCGACCTCCTCAGCCGACTGGAACGGCAGGATGACCTGCTTGATGTTCTTGAACTCGAAGCGGTCGCCGCCCAGCGTCATGTGCAAGCGCCGGTCTCTCCGCGTCACGACCTTCTTGAGCACCTCCTCGACAGGCTTCTTGAGCAGCTTCGCCAGCTCGCGGATGCGGATGTAGCTGGGCACTGCGGGAAGTGGTGGTGGCGGCCGCGCAGCTTTACGCTCTTGCTTCTGCTGGCGCCTCATCTCCAGCAGCATCTCATACTCCTCTGCTAGCTGTGCTGCTCGCCGTCTCTGGGCGCGTCCTCCTCGTAGCGTGCGCACGAATGTCGTGCTGCTGGCGGATCCTACACGCAGCGGAGACGGCACAGGAGCCGCCTGCAAGGGGCGCCATACACACGCAGCGGATACCGGTGCATGGCGGCGCGTCGTATTGCCCGCGCGCTGCAGCAGCAGCGTCGCCGCCGGCGTCTTCGTCCACCACATCATGCTCATTGTGGGATCTAATTGACCATTGCCAGCTACCAATCGGTATCGCGATCTCCAACAGGTCAGCTCCCAGTTTAGGAGAATGACCTAAATAAGGTGTGAAGTCCTAGTTTTGACGTTAAATGGGGATGTGCCTTGGCAGTTATTGCGCATCTTGCGCACCGTGGGAACGAAGCGTCAGTCTCCATTGGCGTGAGTAGCTGAGTTGGAACGCCGAGTCCCTCGTTGCCTTCGTGCAGCCTGCGCGTCAGTGCATTCCGTTCGACGCCAGTGAGACCCCACGACCCAGCAGCGCCATGTTCGACTACCGCGAGACGCTGTCGGGTGTCGCCGGCGCCTTCTGCTGCGTGTACGCGGGGCTTCCGTTCGAAGTCGTCAAGGTGCGACTGCAGACGCAGGGCGAGCCCAAGGTCTACAACAGCGTGGGCCACGCGTTCCGCCGCATCGCCACGGAGGAAGGCGTGTTCTCGCTGTGGAAGGGCGCGGTGCCGGCGCTGTCCAGCTCCATCATCGAGAACTCGGTGCTCTTCAGCGTCAACGGCTTCGCTCGTCGTGGTGTGCTCGCGCTTCACGCCGGCCGCAAGGTCGCGACGGACAGCAACGAGGAGTACGAGCTCACTACTACTGACGAGGCGCTCATGGGCGCGTTCGCCGGTGTCTTCTCCGCGACGGTGCGTTTTTGCTGTTGAATGGTTTTTCTGCTTTGTTGGTGAATATGTGGCTGATGTTGTGCACTTTCTAGGCGATCACTCCAGCTGAAGTCATCAAGGCCAAGCTGCAGTACCAGCGCGGACGCCTGGGCGAGGGCGAGTACAAGGGTCCACTCGACTGTGTGGTCAAGGTAGCTCGCAAGGAAGGTCCTCGCGGTCTCTTCCGAGGACTCTCGGCGCTTTTGCTGCGTGACGTGCCGTTTAACTTCTTCTTCTTCGGCTGCTACGAAGCCTACACGTCTGCTACAACGCGTGCGCTGGGCAAGGCGTCCAAGGAGGAACTCAACCCATTCTTCATCCTCGCGGCCGGTGGATGTGCTGGTGCGACGGGCTGGAGCATCGTCTTCCCAGCCGACGTGCTGCGATCCTACATGCAGACCGCCGCCGCCACGTCTGTACCAGCAGCTACTGCTGGCGGAGCTGCTGCGGCGGTGGCCGCGACGTCGCTGCCAGGCCTTCGTGGCACGGCGCGTCTCGTGTACCAGCAGCACGGTATCCACGGCTTCTACCGAGGCTGGTCGGCGGCCGTCATGCGTTCGTTCCCGGCCAACGGCTCGCTGTTCTTGGGCGTGGAGATGACCCACCGTCTCTTCAAGTACATCGACGCCGTGCGCGCCAAGGACGCATAGACGAAATCGTTTGCTGTGATATACTGCCGTGATGATTGCGAAGATGAAGACGAGCGTATTGCGTGTGCGTGGAGAAGCCTCGATCGTACAGTAGTCCTGGAGGACTGGCTTCCTCCGCAGTAGCTTTTGGCCCTCCACCCCAGTCGTCCTCACGAACTGGGAATAAATAGACGAGCGACTCAATACAGCTTTTGATACCTCTAAGAGACGCGCGTACTGACTGACGTATGCCTCCTCACATCTCTGTGGTCTTAGCCGTGCGTTGTTTTGTCCAGTGAGCCTTCACGTGCGGATGGTCTACCCATTCTAACGTCAAGAGCAACACGCCAAGTCATACTCAGCCCTCCAGCAGCGCCTATTCACTCGGCAGTTCAGCGCCACTTCTTCGAGATCGCCTCAGCTCGTATGACCAAGGACAAGCCGACTGGTGGGCGCATGGCGACGCTTCCTGGCGAAGATGACGACGAACTGAGCTCGATCACGGGTCCGGACGACGGCAAAGTAACCAAGATCGGCTCAGTCAGCGTGACGCCATTGGCGACGGCGGCGACGGGGATCGAGCAGCTCGTGGCGCTTCTAACAGCCAAGGAAAGTGAGCTGCGGACGCTGCAGAAGACCCACGACGAGTACGTGAAGTCGAGTTGCGAGTACGAGAAAGAGCTCGAGGCCGAGATCGAGCGGTTCGAGAAGAAAAACCACTCACTCGAGCAGCTCATAGCCAGTCTGGAGACTGCCAAGACGCTACTGCAGACGACGCTCACTCAGGCGCAGCATGAGCTGAGCGTGTCCAAGAAGCGTGAGGATGCCCAAGCGACACAGGTGCAGGAGATGAAGTGGAAGATTCAGCGTCTCGAACAGACAAACGATGAGCTCGAGACCGCCAATAGAGTCGCGCAGGCTTCGATCGACGAGCTTCAGCACCAAGTCGACTCGCTGACTGAAGAGAACGTGTTCTTGATCCAAGAGAAGGAGGACGCCGCAACAGTTAATGTGGCAGCCGCTGCAACTGACGAGGAGACGAAAACGGACGAGTCCCCGGTTGTCTCTGGATCCGAGCCGACCAACCGCAAGGTGCTGGAGAAGCGCAGAAGTGTACGGTACCCTGACGTGGTCGAGAGCTGTCTCCACATGACCTGCACGAACGACCAATGTCGACGTGCATCACATCTCCACCAGCTCCAGAACAATCAGGTTGCTGCTATGGCTGAAAAGAGCTTAGCAGTCGGAGGAAAGTCTGCCAAGGGGGGCAAGAAGGGCGAGAAGACCAAGAGGTCTTTCTTCGAGAGGTTACGGCTTCGTTTCATGCGCGGATAAATCGAGGGGAGCTCTACGCTCAGCCTGCCATCCATCATCAGGTTCAACGTCAATCACTGTCAACTACCTCGCGAGGAAATATCCACCTGAAGAACCCAACGAAAGGCCCCACCCCACACCAATGCGATACCGTGTCATTCCCAAATTCGCTTCGATCGGATCGGGTTCGTCTCTACGCTTGCAGTTTTCCGAGGAGAACTCTAGGTCCAAACGATGCGGACGCTTCCCGCTTCTCTGCTCGTGATCGCAGTCGTGCTTTGCTTTGCGTTGTCGTGTGTCGCTGGTGCTCGCTGCACGACGGACCAGTTCGCAGTGTTTCGCGAGGCCACGATCGCCGGACCGGTCAACAAATGCAAGAGCGCCAGTGAAGTCAACGTGGTTCTGCCGCCAACGACGCCGATCACCGAGGCGGACCGTAACCACCTGTGCGAGGAACGCACGTGCAAGGAAATGATCGCCGCCATCGACGACATGGACGTGCCACGCTGCGAGCTCGTGGTCAGCGGCAAGAACATGACACTGCTGGCGGCACTGGACCAGTTTACAGCCATTTGCGACGCACCACGTACGCCTGTCCCGCCGAAGAAGAACATGCCGAAGAAGGCTGCCGCAAACGCTGCATCCGCGTTGTCTCCATTTGCTGGCGCGGCATTCATCATGGCCGCGTTCTCCATCGTGGCGAGCTGGTGATTTAATGCGCGTTGCTCGAGGTTCTACAGCATACAGAGTCAGCCAACGAAGTTGGTTTCCATCGGAAGAATACACAGTCTTTGCTGGTCGTCGAGCTCGACAGAGCCTTTCAGTTTTGTTTGGTCTTGTCTGCGTCTGGTAATTCGTGAGTCGGACACGACAAATATCTATGAGCTCGTCTTCTTCGCCGCCAGGATGGCGCTGTGCTGGCCACCGGCATCGATCTGCAGGATCTGAGCGGTGCCGAACTTGGTCTTCGCCCAGTCCAGACGTCGCGGGCGGTTCTCGTCCTGTTCGTCTCCGTGACCCAGCGCCAGCATATCACCGTACCCCCACGAGTACACCTTCTCGTCCTCTGTCAGCGCCAGCGTGTGGTTCGAGCCGCTGGCGATAGCCTTGATCACGACGCCGCTGGGCTTGAACGTCACCTTCTGCGGACGGTCCTTGAAGTCGCCCGTCTGGCAGTCGTCCAGCATACCGAGCTGTCCCGAGTCGGCTCGTCCAAAAGCGTAGACCTCTCCGTCGTTTGTGAGTACAACCGAGTGGTGCGTGCCTCCCTCGACGAACGCCACGTTGGTGGCTGTGAGATCCTCCACGAGCTGCAGCACGTCGTGGTTCGTGTTGCTGCCAATGCCCAACTGACCGTAGTTGTTGAGTCCGCACGCGTACAAGTAGCCGTTCGCACTGAGCGCCACGAGCGTGTGGTACGAGCCACAGCCAATGGCCTTGACGGGCGGCAGCTCATCGCTGCCCAGCGCCACGCGCTTGGGCGCCAAGTGTTCGCGGAACACCATGTCGACCTTGTACTCGTCCTTGTCGTCACGGATCTGCGCGTCGACCTTGCGCGCGAGCTGGCCCATCTCGCCCAGCCCCCACGAGTACACGTGGCCCTGGCTCGTGCGCACAACGTTGAAGGAGCTGCCGCACTTGAGGTCCACGACCTGGCTCAGGCCCTTGACCAAGAACGGCTTGGGCTGCTTCTGCTTGAACGAACTGGCGGGCGTCGCTGAGTCGCACCACATCTTGCCTTCCTTGTCCTTGTACGCGCCCCATGTGTACACCTGCCCACTGGACGTCATCACCGCCGTGTGCGAGTCACCGCCTACCGCCAGCACAGCGCGACGGCCAGGCCCGAAGCCCTCCACCTTGGCTGGGAGGTTCTCGTCGCCACCTCTGCCCAGCGCACCGTCGTCGTTGCAGCCCCACGTGTACACTTCGCCCTCGCTGGTGATGCCGGCCGAGTGGAGACCGCCGCACATGACGCGCACGATGCTCTGTTTGGCCAGAAGCTCCACGACGCGCGGGAACTTGACCATGAGGTCGTCGTCTTCGTCCACGCCGTGGCCTAGTTGGCCGCAGTCGCCACTGCCGAAGTTGAGCAGCGAGCCGCCGCGCGCACCGAACTTGGCCACCACATCGCGCGCGTAGTTGACGTACTCGCGCATGTTCTCGCTCCAGTCGCCGTGCTTGTTGTGGCTCCATTGCGCCTTGATGTTGGCGACAAACGCATCGTTGAGTGCCGCCAGATGCGTGGAAGCGAGCTCTGTCGTGCGCGATGGCGCGCCCGCACCGACGATTCTGCGCGCGCTGAGCACATTATCAGCCGCACGATCGAAGCCGCTGCCGAATGCGGTGCCGTTCACTCCATTAGAGCTCTCCGAAGCCTCGTAATCCTCCTTGGAGATACCGCCGTCCACACGTCCACGCTTCATTTTCGGAGTAAATTGCCGCCGTTTCCGGTTGCTTTCAGTGGCGGGAGTGCTCGGCCGGGTCGGCCAGATTCAGCGGGTCGGGCTTTAGAATATGGGCGGGTTCATCAGAAGAGATATGGGTCTCGACCTCGTTACGCTGTATCAGTATATTTACATTCTTGGTTCTGTGTCAGCTTTTGTCTCTGAAATTTGTCTGAGATTTGAGTCAGGTTCTGTGAGGTTTTTCTTCCTCACTTCCCCCTCTCTGAACCTTTTTTTGGGACTGGAAGGTGGTTACGTTACGTTACGCTCCGCCATCGTAGCCACTTCGGCCAAAAGTGAAGGTGCAAGTGGCAAGAGACGTTGAGGTTACGCCGCGTACCCTCCTGACACGCCGCGGTACCGTACCGTACCCAGCCAGTCCTCGACGAACTCATTCGGTCTGCCACAGTCACAGACAGCAGGAGAACATACTCGGACGCTGGCGTGACGCCAAGACATAGAGAAGAGAAGAGCCGACGGCCTGAGTTGCCTCCCCCCTGTGGAGCCGCACGCACGCAGAGCTACAGTACACACAGAGACACACATAGAGAGAAGCGCGCCATACCCAACTCCCATGGCGTCCACGCAGCAGCCACGCAGCGCAGGGCTGGAGTCGCAGGGCTCCATGCGGCCGATGACCGTGCGCGCAAGAGCCTTCACGCAGATCGAGGACTCGTCCACAACGACGTCCATCCCAGACTACATCATGGCCCCGCCGCCACCGGCAATGACGTCCCCCGTGTCGAGCGTGCCATTGTCACCGCCGCGTTCCAGCAAGACCGTCGAGATCAAGCGCCTGGTGTCGCCGTCGCGGTCACCAACACGCACGAGCCAGACGAACGCTGCCAACGCCCAGACGACCACTGCAGCGGGTGCAGGCACCACGTCGCCTGTGGGGAACTCGTCGCTCGGACGGGAGCTGTTCAAAAGCGCGTCACCAGCGGCAGTCTCGGCGTCGTCGTCACCGGCGCGGACCATGCGCAAGACGCCATCGTCGCGCGCTGTGGATGACAGAGAAGCCGCTCGCCGCGCGTCTTCGCAGCAGTGGCGAGAAGAAGCCCAGCGACTGTCGCAGCGCGTCGTGGAACTCGAGCGCGAGAATCTGCAGCTGCGGCGACTGCCGTCCATGACGCTTCCGTCACGCACCGTGTCGGGCGGTGATCGACTCGAGTCACTCGCGTCCGGCGGCACGGCGTCGCTCAGTGACCAGGAAAACTACGACACGAACAACGATAAAGAAGCGATCCGCACGCGGATTCGAAAGTCCAAGAGTGTCGCGAACGGCTTTGGCTTCACGGGGCTCACTGTCGCAGAGGCCGTCGCGGCGTCCCACCGATCGCGATCGAAGCGACTGGGCGCGAGCATCCACTCGACTGCTGGCGCTGACAATGGAGCGATCGCGAATCCCAAGCCGACGCAGCCGCTGCAGAAGTACAAGTCGGGCTACTGGAACGAACAGACCAACATCAAGAGCAGCTTCAGCTGCAACAACCTCGCGGACATGGAGCAGCACTCGTTGATGATCGAGGCCCCGAAGCCAATACAGCAGCAGCAGCTCCAACGACCGCTGAGCAACTTGCAGAAGTCCAACAGCACGAACACGAAGAGCAATGCCAAGTCCAATCGCGATGCGGCTGTGCTCATGCGATCGACGACCGCGTCGTCGCGCAGGAGTGAATCGTTCTTGCGCTCAAGCATGGAACCGTCTGGTGAGGAGATGGCGGCGCACCACAAGCAGCAACTCGCGATTGCCAAGTCGTTCCGTGGGTCGAATGTGACGCGCCTGCCTCCTTCGTCCCAGCGGAAGGACAAGAAGGAATACGATATCGACGAGATCAGCGACAGCAGCAATTCATCCGGAGAGGAGGAGACAATTACGGTGACGTCGCCGCGGTCGTACTTCCAGGCGAGTCTGCGTGGCGTCGGCGGATCGTTCCGACTCCCGAATAGATCGCAGTCGCTCGCAATGGGGAAGCGTCCGACAGGCAGCGATGTGCGACTCTGGGTTGGTTCGTGGAACATGGGAGCCGCCGATCCGTTCGTGGACAAGAATGGGATCATCGATGAGCAGACGTCGGCGGCCATGCTCCAGGAGTTTGTGCCGCATGGCTACCACGTGTATGTCTTGGGCCTGCAAGAGGGCGTGTCCGAGAACGCGTACCACGCTGTCGTGGCTTATCTGAACCGTAACGAGACCGGTATGCGGTACTACCGCCTTGAGCTCAAGAACAGCGACTCTCTCGTCGCCAACAAGAACCACTCCGATGAAGCGACGATCGATGCTGTGCGTGGTCGCGGTGACGGTGCGTTCGTGGGAACCAAGTTCACTGGTCTGGCCGTCTTTTACGCGGCGCCCATTCAAGACAAGATCAAGCTGCTGCGTGCCGGCGTGCACAAGTTCAATCTCACCAGTGGTTCCAAGGGTGGTGTCGCGGCTGCGCTGATGATCAACCAGACGTCAATCGTGTTTGTCAACTGCCACTTGGATGCGCGTAACGATGGCTACCGTCGCGAGCAGATCCGCAATCTGAACGCGAATCTCGGCAAGGCCATGGGCCACGGCAGCTTCGACCTCACGGAGCAGTTCCACCACGTCGTCTGGATGGGCGATATGAACTACCGAATCGTCCATTTGGATCCGGATATCGTGCTCCACATGCTCGAGGAAGGCCGCAACTCTGAGTTACACGACAAGTTTGATGGTTTGCTGAACGACCGTCGCAACGGCGGAGTGTTCGACGGCTTTACGGAGCCAAACAAGTTCCCAGACTTCTATCCAACCTACAAGAAGTTCCCGAAGCGCGGTCTGGTCAACTACCGTTCACCATCCTGGACGCGACTCGTGTATCGTGTGCTGTACAAGGAGCCGTTTTACAAGGGCGGCAAGGTGAAGAAACGTGTGCCTGGTTGGTGCGACCGCATCCTGATCCACTCGCTTCTGGTGGGTGACTCGAAGCTCATGCCTGAAAAGGTCCTGAGTCCGTTTGAAGACCAGCCGACGTGGATCGACAACTACCGATCTGTGAACGAAGGCGTGGGCATGGACGTGAGCGACCACAGCCCTGTGTATGCTACCTTCACGCTGAGCTTCCCACAGCAGTCGGACATGTACAGCACGCTGTCGCCGCGACTCGCTCGTCGCAATTCGCGCTCGCTGTCGAGTGTGTCCGCGCGTGACACGACGTCGTCACAGCCGCGGTCTTCCATCGGAGGCAGCTACTTCGACAACCCGAACGTTGTGCGTCGCATCGCAGCGAACGTTCCTAACCGTCCGGTGTCTACGGTGCTCCGCGTGTTCAACATGCAGCTCTTCTGGAACGACAACGTGGTGGTGCCGAAGAAGACGCGCATCGTGGCGCCTTTAATCGGCGAAGACGCCAAGCAGTGCGACGTTCTCGGCGAGCGCTCCCAGGGCACGAACGGCCTCAACCTGTCGCTAAACGCTGTCGTGCAGCACACGCGTCCACTGGAGCACCTTCACATGCTCGTGTGGGTCAAGAACGAGATGATCAGCGGCCACTGCACACTGTCGCTCAAGCGAATCGCCCGCCAAAACGAAGGCGGCGAGGTCAAGTTCCGAGTGCCGCTGTACAACAACTCGATGCGGCTATACTATGACGGCCACCCACTGGTGCTGGTCTTCTCCGTACGAAGCAAGACGTTCGCCAAGTAAAGTGGCGAGAAGAGAAGCGAAACGTGTGGACAAAGGGGAGACCTGGAAGGGAAAGATACTAATAGTATTAGGAGGCAAACTCGACAGAAAACAATAGGAGACATTGGAATGAGATTGCACAGAGTAGACTGAAAGTTTGCCGAAATTACGCCTCTACCCAAATGCGTCTTTTCAAGATCCGAAGTTGCCGTGCCGTGGCTGTACATTCTCGAACGTCACACCATCGCGACACATCGTAGTCACAGCAGCACGAATGCCACTCGACAACCAAGGAACGACGGCTGTGAGCAGCGCAGCGGCCGACGCGACGGGTGATGCAAGTGCGTTCGAGTTCATCAACGATGGGTTTCCGTTGTTGCAGGCAGCGGATGTGAAGCAGAAGCTGCTCCAGTGGTTCGTGAAATAGCTGGATCTCTCCACCTGCAGGGGATCCTAACGCTCTTCTGCCTCAATGTGACTGCAGGAACATGGATCACTCGCTGCAGATTCAGCGCTTCCGTGTGCTGCGCAAGATCACGAAAGACAACGAGCAAGAGCTCATCAACAGCTTCTTTCGGGAAAGTGCGGTCCACGCGCGACTGCAGTTGCCCAAGGCACTCCAGTGCAACAAGCAACCACTGCGGACCGAACGCCTACGGACGACAGTGACGTCGCTGTCGTTTTTCAATAAGCTCGTGGAAGCCAAGCTCGTGGCCGAAAGCGGAGCCCTGCGCCGCTGTCTCGACGAGGTCGTAGACGGCGCGACGGCGAGCGATCTACTGAAGGAGTCGCTTATCAACCCAGAGACGGAGAACCTCGACGTTTTCAATGAAGACGAACAGCAAGAGCTCATCTACCAGCTCTTCCGCGCACTGGTGATCGGTGGCTCCATGTGTCAGTCGGACGAGAAGCTGGAGCCGTACGAGGACATGACCAAGCAGTTCTACAAGGCGCTTGTGTCCGTTAAGAAGAACGCGGCCGATGCCAGCACCATTGATATCACGTCGCACGCGTACATGGTCAGCGATTCGAGCCTGTACGACTCACCCTCGCGGTTCAGCACGTGCTTCGTCGTGCTCGACGCCAAGAAGCGCTGGCTCACTGTCTGGCGCAACACGTTCAGGCCATTTTGGTAGAAGCGCACGATTCAATTGGCTAAAATATGTTCATAACCACCCTCTGATTGGCTGAAAGAGAGGATTTGTCGGTTCGTGTGAAAGCATCGTGGTCAATCAAAATCCGACCGAAGCAAAATGGAGAAGGTGCCGATCCGCCTCGGGCGGCTGCGTACGACTGTACGGGAGACGACGCCTGTGTCGCTACAAATACTCACGCATGGTGATGATACCACGTCTTCCCGCGCGGCGCCGCTGATCAGTGCGGCGTCTTCTGGTCGCGTGTGCCGCGTGTGCACGACCAACGCGTCGCGCTACACTTGTCCGCGCTGCAACCTGCCGTACTGCAGCGTCGACTGCTACCGCTCGCACGGCGAGTCGTGTACGGAGCAGTTTTACCAAGATCTAGTCACCAATGAGATGGCGTTCGACGAAAAGGCGACGGCTGCCGTGGATCCAAAGGCGCAGCGTGCGCGTGCGACCCAGGAGCTCCTCGCTCGCGTCAAGCAGTTCCACGACGAGACCAGCGCAGCGTTTGACGGCGATCAAGGCAGTGGCGATGCTTCAGCAGATGCGCAGATAGAGCTCAGCATGGAGCGACTGGCGCAACTCTCGTTGTTGGATGACTCTGAGCTGTCACTGGAGAGTCTGACGGAGGAGGAACGCTTTCGTTTTCTAGCGGATGTCGCTGGTGGTCGCATGAGCAAGTACGTCACGCCGTGGGAGCCGTGGTGGCTTATGAGTGCGGCTACGTACGAGACGGAGACGCTGGCGAAGCGGAAGAAGCTGATCATTGAGGAGATTGGAGGCGACGAAATCATCGAGGTCAACAGATTCGAAGAAGTGGGTGACGATGGAGATGACGACGCCCCCGAGGCCGCGGCGATCGAGAACTCACGGTTTCCTGCGGCTCTTTTCACGCTCGACATCGAGCGCATCATGCCTCCGTCGACACAGTCGCTCGTGCGCGGTGCGAGTGGTGTGTCGCCCATGCTCAAGTTCCACTTGGTCGAGTTGCTGTTCGCCTACGCGTGGACGATGCGGTCATTCAATGGCGATTGGACCCAGGATCCAGAAAACGCGGCGCTCGGGCTGCTACATGGCTGCGACGTCTTGAGGGAAGATGCGCGGTTTGAGTCGCTGGATGCAGTAGTGCTCAAGTGTATGGAGCAGCGCGACGTCGACGAATCGCAGCAAAAGTCGACCAATCGACTCATACTCGCTGACGCAGTCGAGATCTTGAGACACCGAGTCTTCATCCTGGACGCACTGACGGACATGATCCAAATGCTCCACGAGGTAGCCGAGGACATAAAGAAGAGCCGGCTGGGTGGCGGGCAGAAGAAGTCGAGCGGCTCGAAGCAGGATCGTGCTGCTGTGCGGATGCTACTCGCCGTGGCGAAGAAGGTCGAGTTCTATCGCGTCTGGCGATTCCACACGCGAGACGTGAGTGATTTGGCAGAGATCGTCAGTGAAGTTTGTGGGAAACTGGAGACACTCGCGGCGTTGGTGTAATAATCATTTCATTTTTATATATTAGTGTTCGGCATTCGCCGTTGGCTCTACGCCTGGTCTTCGATGGAGATTGCTGGCCACCAGGCGAAGAGGTAAGAGGTGGAGACTGTAAATACTCAGGGGATCACATTGCGAGGATTGATAGCAGCTCACGCCGGACAGGCTCGTCGGGTCGTGTGCTGGTGGGGTCTAGTGTGGCTGGAAACAAACGAGCTTCGGCTCCGGCAGCCGCCACCTCGGAGGCCTAGTGGGGTTGCGCTTAGGCGCTAGACGCGACGTTGCCGCGCATTGCAGTGAAGGCCGCGATCCACTTGTTGTACTCACGCCCGGACGGCGCTGTGAGTTTCAGCTTCTTGCCGACCTTCATGAGCTCGGGCGTCGAGATACTGAAGGTGAAGTGGTTTGGATCTAGCAGTTCCACCGTCGCGTCGGCGAGCACGATGGAGCTACTTGCGCCGCCTGCCTGATGCACGAGTTGCTCCTTCTTAAAGCACGTGAGCTTGTTGCCCTGCAGCACGAAGTAGCGCTTCTTCGAGCCGATGAAGCGTCGACTGCTGTCCACCTTCAAGTAGCCTTGTGTACACGTGAACGGAAGCACGGCCTTCACCCAGATCACGGGTCCGATGAAGTTGTCTTGGATCACGTAGTCGGCCTTGGCGTTGAGCGTGGTGATGACGACTTCTCCGTACTTGCTTCGTGAGCTGATCGTCACGATTTGGGAGCACATGATCTCGTCCTCCAATAAATTAGTCTCTTTGTTGACAAATAGAAGCCGCTCGTGGTCCGTCAGCAGCAAGTGGTACCGCTTCTTGCGCTTGATGGACACGGGGCCGGCCAGCAGAATGCTCTCGTGGGTCTTGAGCAAATGATCCCACATGCGCATCATCGGCGACCGCACGATCGCCACCACGGCGTTCTGGTTTTTGCGCTTCACAGCGCTGCACAGGTCGGGACGCATTGCAAGCACCATTCGGCACACGACGTCGAGCTCAGTCTGTGAGAGAATGTTCTGCCCCGCCAACGCCTCGCAAAACTCGAGCATCTCCTCCACGGGCATCGAGTCGTTTGTCAGACCCATACTGACAGCACTGCACGCAGACGGACGACGCATGGAATCTGCCGCTGATGTACGGGATCGCGGCGACGGCATAGACGAAGATGCAAACGAAAAACGTCCGCTAGTCGAGAGCACGGCGGTGGATCGCGTCGGCGTAGGCGGTGTGAACTTGGATCGCGCGAAGACGACGACCATCGGGCGGTGAGGGCGGCTGAGCAAACTGACGGCGCGGTTGTATTCCCGTCCACGGATGATCTCGCCGTCGACGGCGTGGATGATGTCACCAATATGCACGCCATGGGACTCGGCGTAGCCAATGATGTTGTGGTGCGGCATAGGCAGATCCTTGACAATCACGTTGAAATCGTCGGTTGTGATGGTCATGTTGAGACTCGAGCCGCGGAATTCGACGGCGTGCAGCCCTTCTCGCGGGAATGGGCGGAAAAACTGGATTGCCAACGGCCGCGTTGGCGTCTGGAGCATCTGCACGATCGCGTCGTAGCTGCGGCCGACCGTGCGCGAGCCCTGGACCTTGTAGATGACGTCGCCCGGCTGGATCCTGCCGCTAGCTTCCGCCGCGCCAGGCATGCCATCCGTGCGCAGCTTGAGTTCGTTGACCATGACGCTCTCGTTGTGTTCACGGATGGTCATGCCGAGTGCGCGCTCTTGGAACACGACCTCAAAAACCTCACTTCGCTTCATAGGCGCGAGCGCTTCGGCGGTTTTGGGCGAGAGGCAGAGACACAGCGAGTGCTGGAGCTTCGTGAGTACGTCCTTGCTAATGTGCACGGGGCAGGCGTTGACCGTGTCGAAGAGGTCGACCCAGGCTTCGTCTGTGATGCCGAATTCGTAGCGCAGCTTGGCGTCGATGAGGCTCTCGAAGGCCTGGTCCGGCACGTTCGGGTCCCACGAGATAACGCGCGTGGACGCGTCGTCCAGGTCGATCACGCGGATGCTGCACTGGGACTGGGCATGCACTGCACTAGGACGCGATCTCATGTGCTCCATGGTGGCGCGTGGCTGCTGCTGGATCGCAGGCGATGGAAGGATAATAAGGAAGTGCCGCTGGGATAGCGCCACCCAGGAACAAGAAGGGAGAGAGCAGCGAAGCCCCAAGCCAGAAGAGAGAGAGAGAGAGTCGAAGAGCTACAGAAAGAGAGCTGCCGGACGGCCGACACACAACAAACAGACGAACCACACCAACAAGGCAACCAACGATCAAACGCCCAACGCCAACAAACCAACAAACCAACAAAATCTCGCCTCGCACCCAAAAAGTGACGGACGGGCGGACGGCCCGTGGACGCTGTCTGCTGGGCGAAACACACAGAAGGACACGAAAAGTCGGGAGCGTACCCCTACACCTACTCTGACCGCAGGGTGTGGCCGAACTGGTTATGTCAGCGTCCCAAAAAAGTGGGTGTCGCAAAAATTCCCGATGGATGCTTGGATGCTCTTTTCCAATCATCCTTCTGCTTGGCCAAGCGTGCAGGTTATCAGGGTGACCACGGCTGTCCGTCCGCTCAATTTGTGTCTCCGAAGCAGCCAACGGGAAGAAAAAACTCCCTCCGCTCTCTGACTACCCTATCCCTAATCGAGGGTTTCTATGTTATTTCGTTTTTTTTGAATTGGCCAGCTGCATGGATTCATGAAAAGTTGGCGCGCGAATTGAAAAACGCCAACAAATCTGAGCGTTGGAAGGAAAGCGGAGCCTGCAACAAGGGCAACATGGCGCCGACGACGGCAACTTCCCGCGTGCGTAACACGCACGATGTCACCGATCCTGCCCAATCGCACCCTCCGCAACACGAGACGAAGCTGCAGACGCCGAGTGGGCTCGCGTCGATCGCACGGAAGCTGCGTCACCCGCTGGGACGCATCCGCATACGCGCACTCGAGAATTTGCTCTTCAAGCTGCGTGAAGGCCTCGTGGACGTCGCATCGGAGCCTTTGTATGCTGTGGACGAGGCCGCAGGCGCACTGGTGGCGTGTCTGGCTGAGATCGAGCTGGAGACAACCGCGATTCACGTCCTGCAGTTGCTGCTGAGAGATGACCAGTCGACGCGAGCGTGCGCGCCTTCGCTGAGGAAACATGGCGCGGCGGCTGCACTGCAACGCGGCACAGTACACCCAGCAACAGCAGATCTTCAGCCAACCTACGATGCGGTACGTGGACTATTCTTCAGGCGTAGTGGTTACTTGGTCGATTAACATTGGCGTTTGACATGGAAGCTTCTCCATCGGCTCTTGGCGACATCAACTGCGGCGCAAGAAGTGCCATTGGACCCGACTTTGAGCCGTCTACAGCCACAGGAAACGGTAACTACTGACGCAGCCGCCGTTGCTGTCTCCGCGCCGCTCAGTTCTCGCGTTCCGCCTTCTGTGCAAGTTGCGCAAGCCACAGTCGCCGCACGACAAACGCGCATCCAGGCCAATGCCAACAGCAAGCACAAAGACCCCCTCACGAGCAGCGGATGGCGATTCCCGCGTATCGCGTTGGCTGCAGTCGACGAGCAGTTTCTTTTTGAGTTTGAAGTCAAGTGGCGCCTGCGCACGACCATCCCAGAGATCGTCGACATGTGTGATACCTTGCGTCGAGAGCTGCTGCGAGACTTCCCGCCCGAGATCTTCCTTCAGCGTCCAGCGGTGCTCTTGCGTGTGCTCGAGCTCGTGCAGCAGCCCATCGTCCCCGCAGCTACAACACCCGAGTTGTCCTTCGGCGTCAACTACTTTGACGAGCCTGCGTCTCCATCGTTCGCGTGGAAACCGTCCGTGCAAGCGACAGCTCTCCACATGTCGAGTCTCAAGATGATCGAGTCGTGGCTCGCAGCTCTCCGTCACGCTTCAGAAACGTCGCTCAACCCTGTGTACCACACGTTCCAGTCGTCAGCAGAGTCCTCGCCTGCCCACATTGTGATCAACTCGTCCGGATACGATCACAGGCGACTGTATTACCCGCGTGTGGAAGTCGTCGATGATGCGCAGAGTCAGAGTGAGGAAGGCGACGACGTGTTCTCATTGAGCGGTGCAGCGTACCTGTTGATCGCGACATTGCTGAGACTGCTGGCTAGAACTACGACTTATCCGCGGCTCCATCTTCTGAATTTAGTCCACGCGGCGACGGACTTGCTACCCGAACGCAGCATATCTTCGCGTGACAACAACGTTCGTCGGACACATCCACTCGACAAGCAAAGACTCGAGAGGCTATTGGTCATCTTGGCAGACGTACAAGCGCGTGGAGGTTCAGGAGAGAAGTCTGGCGAAGAGACGCTGGTGAAGGAGCGTGCGTTGGAGTGGTTCATGCGCGTGATCCGGTTGTTCGAGGCATCAGCATACGTCGTCGAAGGTCGTGGCCCCAGTAGCGGTATCGACGATATTGCCGTGGTGATCCCAGCGTCACTGTGGCACTGGATGCTTGAAGCGCTTGCGTCGAGTGACACGAAGTCTATCAGCAGTCTCGTTGAAGACCTCGCGGAAATCGATTTGTTGGCAAAGGAGACAATCCAAGAACTTCGTAGATCGCGCGATGATGCTCGAGAGGTCGACGCCGTGCTCTTCGCTGACGATGCTACCGACGGAGACCTTCAGCCCGCGATACCGCCCGCCCTCGCGCTTCGTGTCTTGCTCGTGGTGTCTCAGTTGCCGGAAGACAAGAGACGACATGTGAACCGAGTGGTCCTGCGAACGATCTGCCATGAGCTCGAAACCAAGAACGAATTGCGACGCAGAGAGAGTGAAGACAGCGATCAACACACCAACAGGATCATTCTTCAGACGCTGAAACTCGCGACAGAGGATGTGCCTCGTCAGGTTAGGGAGGTCGCGTGGAGCATCCTTAACCAATTGGTTGATTGGATTCTGACTCCAGGATCAAGTTCAACCATCAATGATCGACTGCTCGGGTTCATCGACGCCGTCGCCTTTTCCGGGGCCTTCATGGAGACTCTGCTGGGCGCCTTGGCAGCTTCTCCGGCTGGGGAAAGTGATGGCTTGGAAACATTGTGGCGCCTTGTTGAAGTCATACTCCAAGGACTTTCGCACGACTCCAAGCGCGAACTCTCCAATGCGGCGCTATCCAGCTCAGGCGCTATTCTCCAGCACTTCGCCTACGCAGATCCCACCTTCCTCAGCGAGTCTTCTGAGAGCCATCGACGTCTCCAGCGTACCTTCGTGCAATTGGTACACCAAATCGAGGAGGATCTGTCGACAAGCGATCAGCTCCTGCTTGTCAGTAGGTGCCTGATCCATCGATCAGCGTACATTCGGAAAGCAGCCGCTTCGGGGCTCTTCGAGAAACTCAGCCAACAGATTCCTTCAAGCGACAGCGTGATTTCAGCGCAAAGCCATGTTACAGCTGATCCCTTTGGTCAGTACGTCGGAGAAGCTACGGGTGAAAATCAACGCCGAGAGCTCGAGGACGAATTTCCGTCTCTATTGCAGCCTCTCTTGTCGAGTTCAAAAGGCGGGTCTGGAGGATACGATGGTCCGAGCACTAGGAAGGCCTCCAACTCGCTGCTGCACAGGGTGTCGAGGCTGCGGAAACTCGTGTCGACCTTGTCGGTCAACGAAGGTGCGGACGTGTCGACATCTTCTGCTGCGTTGTCGACCCTTCATCAATTGCTGATCGACGTCGCCCAAGCCAGTTCAGTGGATTTCACAGTGCTACACGAGGCGGGGGAAGTGGACCAACTGATCATGCTACTGCTTGGTATCCTTCGTCGAGGCAAGGGCAACGACATCTCGTGGTCTCATCAAGCCATTGGCTCGCTGGTGGCTCTCGTGCGAGTTGTTCTCATGCGCAGTCCATCTTGGCGTTGGAAGATCCGAGCAAATGCTCAAGCGCTCAGCCTTCTGCTCTCGTTCGCGTTTGATGAAGATGCCCGTGTCCGTGCTGAGATTTTCTTCGTGGTGTTGGCGCTGACGTGCTCCGTGGAATCCGTCCTCCCAACGATGTCCAAGTTCGCGAAACCCACTCTCGAGGTTCCTGCGGAGTTCTCCAAGAGTTTCGGGTTGTTCGCGTCGCGATGGTCGTCGAGTGGCGTCACTATAAGGCCGTTATTGGACATCGTTCACGAGCTTGACTTGCCAAGAGAAGTCCAGGCCTTTCTCGACGATGGCTCCATTTCTGAGGGTGTGGCAACACAAGCGCTCGATGTCTTCCGAGGGTTATGGAAGTCGCTGTCAGCCGCCAAGTCGTATCGTACGTTCCTTGACGCGCTCTATCATCTCACTCAAGCTTGTGCGGGACACCAAGGACTGCGAGCGTGGGTCAGCCGCAAGTGGGAGCATGCGCCATTCCGCAAGTATCTGGAGACTCCGCCTACGAGCGCGAAAGATCGGATGATCATGGCTGCAGTCTTGGCTCTCGTGAATTTGGTGTTCGACGATCTGAACAATGACCAGAAGATGGACGTCGTTATGCTACTGCGGCGCTTCGTGATTCCTCTCGAACTCGCCGTCGATGGACCACGCTCCTTCATGACGACGGCTTTATCGACTCAACTCGCGCGGCTGCTTCTCCACATTAGCAAGAGCAGTGTCGCAGACATCTTTCCGTCGCTAATCATCGATGCTGGCTTGGCGAAGAAACTCGGGGGCTTCATTGCAGGCAGCGGCATCTCCACCCAGTCGGCCCCGCTACAACGAGCTCTGTGGATCGATGTCTCCATCGCGCTGTTGGATTCGATGAAGCGAGAACATCTCGCCGACAAAGCGATTCAGCAGCAACTCATCGAATCGATCACTTCCCCGTTACGAGCTACTGCAGGACGACATCGTGTGCCGGGTTCTTTCCAGGAGCGAGATATCTACGTTCGCGCGGCTACATGTCTCGCTCCATTTGATGGAAGTGCTGACGAAGACGCTGTCCACTGGCGCTCGCGACTGATGTTTGACTGCAGTTCCACTCTTCGATCGCTGGGATTCACGTTGGTCGGATGGAAATTGGTGGGGAATGACAAGACGGAAGACAAACATCGCATCTTGCGACTGATCGTGGATACAATGCGAGACGACGCGGACGGCGATGCCGTTAGAAGTGCAGCGGCTAGAGTTCTTTTCCGGTTTCTCGAAGGCGCCTCTGCGGATACAGTATCCTTGTACGCGTCGTCAATTGAAGCAGAGAAGCTAGCCGCTCAGATGATGCGCAGCCTCGACTCTGCAGTGAATGGCCCATCACAGAAGTGCTCCGTTCGGCTCAATTTGGCACAAGTGCAGCTCCTTCGTCTCTTCGTCTGCCAGCACGAGAAGTTTGCCATTAGTCCGTTGCAAACGATGCTGGATCCTCTTCTTGTCGGTGCAACCGATGACTTCAAGTCAATGCGGGCTGTTGTTCAGGTATGAACAGGTATACAAATTGGGTTTGGTGGCACTCAGCTAACTTGATTGTGTGTCCTGCAGTTGTTGTCTGTCAGTCGTGTGTTCGAGTCATATCAGCGCCACTGCGTTTTGTTTCTCAAGATGCAGCCAGGAAGAGATGCCGTTTGGTGGCAGTCGATTTTACCGACAGCACTGAGTACTATCGCTGAAACGGCACGACTCCTGCAGGCGCTTCTCCAGCTTCCCATGTCGAATCTCGAGCAAATTATCACGGTAGGAAGTATCCTGCCCTCATTCACGTACGAAGAATGTTGACTCTGACTATCGAACGTCCCGTGTACAGGAAACACCTCTGCTGCTACAACTGATCGAAACTCTCGCGGACGTGTCGAATTCGCTGCAAGACCTCAACCAGCACGCGAATACCGACAACGACGCGAGTCCGGTGCAGCTTCAGCGTCACTACGAGGCCCTCGATGAGTGTGGGAAGCTGATGGCGTTGGTGATCACGTCGTCGCCAACCAGTCGGTCACTACCTGCCGACAAGGCAAAGAAACTCGTCCAGACCGTCACATCGCTCTTGTCCGAAGAGAATCCCAAACGATTTCGGCTCTCGTTCGCCAGAATCGTCGCAGCGGTGAGTAAATGTTGGTCATGTCGAGCCGTAATAACCTTCATGGTATCTAATGATCTGATGGTTGCAGATCTTTTCGCGACCGTCGAGCTCGCTACTCACCGAAGCATCATCACCCTACGTAGCTGTCTCACTGGGGACCAGCTTGTGGATCGCGTATCGTGAACTCTCAGAGCTTCAACCCGTGGATGCGAACAGCTACTCTTCTCGGACGGTAGCATCGTATCTGCCTCACCTTCGTCGCGTCGCGTTGGCACTGCAGCTTCTTGTCTCGCGTTCACCAGAAGCCAATGCTGTTCTGAGCGCTGACCGATACGGAGCAGTCCAGTTCATCGTTCGACTTCTCAAGTCCGGATTCGTCGCCATACGAATGAGTGGGGGATTCGGGGCGAAGAACGCTAAGACTGCTGGCAACGAGGCTTTTATCGTCGATGTGTGTTCAAGTATCCAAGTCCACTGCCAGCTTCTGAGTGGATTCTTCGCAACTTCTTCGCGTGCACAAGAAATCGCTCGTCGTGAGAACCTGTGCAGCGTGTTTGCTTCCAACTGGAACGTGATGCGCGTGGCTCATCGACGGGGAAGCTCCGTGCTCCTTGCAGCTCTTCGACTTCTCCAGAACTACGCCCACCGCAATGAAGCCAACAAGCGATCGATCGCCACGACCGTTCCTCCCGTCTACC
Organism: Pythium dissotocum; assembly: GCA_023336355.1. NCBI lineage: Eukaryota > Oomycota > Peronosporomycetes > Pythiales > Pythiaceae > Pythium > Pythium dissotocum. The sequence continues at coordinate 7,091 of JAADWY010000169.1, read as the reverse complement.
GGACCGCCGCATCCGACAGCGAACGATCTCTGATGGACATGGTAGGCGATCTTGCGCTCGGTCCTGGATCATCACAAGCGACCACTCCGTTTGATGAGAGCTGGAGCTGCACAGCTGGCGCAATCCTCAAGTCTGCCTTCCTCCATATCGACTGCCTCCATGGCTCGATGAAGTCGGGACTCGTCACGAAGTTGTTCGCAAGTGTCGTTGATAGAAGCAAACGCTACCGGCAGACTGTCAAGCCACTGTCCACGCAAGAAGAGCTGACTCTGGTTGAGCTACTCGGCGTGCTGGCGAGTGTTGCAAGTTCAGACGAAGGGCGTCAAGTGCTCCTCCAGCAGCGTGAGCTCAAGAACTTGTTCGACGACGTGCTCCACTTTGCTGCTGAAACGGACTTGATTATCGCCGGATCGTTGTTCCTACGCAACATGGCATTCTCCAAGTTCTCCAAGAGCCATTTCGTCGTGTGGGAACCCGCCATCGACCAGATCCTGTCGATTCTTTGCAGCGCGTCCACTGATACGGCTCATCGCAATGCGACTCTATCGGCCACGCACTTCTCGACGGCGCTTGTTTGCATCACCGTGGACAACCAGAGAGCTCAAGCAGTCATGGCGTCGTCCCAGAAAACGCAACTTCGGGTTCAAGAAGCGATCCGAGTCTGGCGACAGATCGCGGATACCAACGACGGAGGTAGCGACAGTCGAGCTGCTACAGCCACGTCGACTGTGTCTGACAACCTCGAACGAGTGCAATCGCTGCTCCTGAACAACGACGGCGAGAACGAACAACCTTAAGCAGAACGGCGTCAACGTCATTCTGGAAAGTTCAACAACGTTTGAGTCTGTCCTACTAGTAAATCACATTATCTCCTCAGAAAGCATCCGACAGCTCGGCCTCGTCTTCCTCCTCCTCTTCGTCTTCCTCTTCCTCTTCGTCATCGTCCACATCCGAGCCCTTTGACACGCGAACTCGCGTCGTGCCTCCAGGCGTCACAATGGCCTCAATCACTCGACCACCCACCTCCGTCTCCATGTGGACGTCCTCACGTCGTGGCTTCGTTTTCGTCAGTGGCGTCTCGAACACCGACGGCTTCACCGTTCGCACAGCCTTGGATCCGATCGCGTCGTTGCCGCGCTTCAGATTGCGTACGTACGAGTCCACTTCGTCGCGCTTGCTAAGAGAGATCTTCTCCAGCAGCTCCCGCCCGTTGCCTCCGAGAAGGGCGTCGTCGTCACTGTCTTCGTCTCGGTTCGGCTCCACTGACGGCGCTCCTGGCGACTTGAGATCGTCCAGGCCGTCCGCTCCGGCGAGCGCGTCCTTCGAAGGCGTCCCAAGTGAGAACAGGTCGTCCGTGTTCTTCTGTTCCTGCTCGTGGACAAACTGGCGCACTTGCTTCTTGAACAGATTCGAGCCGGCACGATGGATCTTCACTGGCGCCCCTGACGCAAGGGGCTTCTTGGTAGCACTAACAGCCCCTGCTTTGCTTGCGGCAGTGGTCTTACGGGGCGGTGCAACTGGCAGCTCTTCGAAGCTTCGCGAACGACACTCGTCGGCACTTTTACCAGGCACAAGCTTGGCGACTTCGGCCCAGAAGCTCACATGCGTCGTGGGGATTTGAGCCTTTGCCGTTTGTAGCGCACTGAGCTGGATGTCGCTCCACTCGGCGCTCTTACGCTGCGTATCCACCAGTTCCTGGATCTTCTGCCGCGCAGCTTGGGCCGCGGTCGAAGGCTTTGGAGGTGTCTCGCGCTTGGACCTGTTAGAACCACAGGAATACGAGAGGTAAGATTCAAAATCCAGCAAGGCGCATACACAGCCTGAGATACGTACGGCAGGTATGCGGGTGAGCCCGTGACGATCTTGGTTTCAAAATTGGCGTCTGTGAGCTTGCGTTCGTTGCGCCACCACTCCAATACCGGCGTGATACGACGGCCACTTCGCGACCGCTTCTCAAGCTCTGGTGTATCCAGCGCATCCACTGCAAATGCTTTCACTGCACTGGCTGACGACGATTTCTTCGCACGCTTGGTTGACTTGGGCGTCTTAGCAACTGCTTTTTTGGCCACAGGAGTGGGGATACTGCGGCACAACACACAAAAATGAAACCAGTCAGACCACGGATCCCGTCACCACTGTCCGTGCCCATTCGTACCTCTTCTGCAGCTTCTGTTTCTCCAGTGCTTCCTCCGCCTCCTTGGCCTTCTTGACGCGCATCTTCTCTTTCGCTTTCGTCGAGACCGGGATCCACGGATCTGGTGGCGCCGCGTATGATTCTAGCCTTTGCCGCCACTGCGTCGGGATTCCTTCCACCATGATTCCCATCACGACGGCGGGCACGTCGGCTTTCTGCGCGCGGTCAATATCGATGCATCCTTCGAGCCGAACGTTCTGGTTATCAGTTGATACGAACTGCGTGTCGCTCACCCGCCGCAGCACAGTATACGTGGCGTCCTGACCAAGCACTTGACCATGGATCACGAGCTGGAGCTGGTCGCCGATAAACTGCGGCGGCCACTCCGGATACCACTCGGTCATCACCAGCACACCCGTGCGGATCCGCGTGCTGCGTGACGGCGTGGCAGCTGACGACAGCGAAAGCAATTCCAATCCAGACGAAGCAAGAGGAGCCTTCATCGGTTCTTTCTTCGCCTTCTTTGACGCCGCTGGCCGCTTCTGCGTCAGCTTCTGCGGCACGACAAGCCCTGGCGATGGCTCTGCCACAATCTCTTTCGCTTCAACTGCTACCTGTTTAGCTGGCTTCGCCTTGGCTGGCGGCGTATCGTCGTACATCAGTCGCTTCTGCACCCGCACGCCATCTTCATCCGCACTTTCCGGATCCTCATTCGCGTCGCTCTGCGGCTTTCGCTGCGGCGTCTCCATCACATCATCGCTGCTACTTACGCCTTCGCCCTCGTTCTCATCTTCCTGCCCCTCACTGCTCTCTTCTTCGTCTGCGGGCTCTTCCTCTTCGTCTGGTTCCAAACGAGGCCGCTTGCGTCCTGTCGGCTTCTGCGACTGCACATTCGCTCGGCTCTTCGTACTCGCAGCTCCACTGCCACCACTACCACCACTGCCACTGCTGCCAACGCTACTGCGTCTCGTCGTCACCGCCATCGTTCTTGCCTCGCCTTCACTCACCACGCGATCGAAACTCGCCAACAAATTCGCCTGTGGGTCGTTCTCGTCACGCTGTGAAGTCTCCTGTGGCGCTGCCTTTCTCACGACTGCTGCCTTTCTCACTGGGTTCTTGTTCTTCTTGCTTTCATTGTTTACTGCTGCAACGACCGGTACACGCGGCACCAGCGGCGGTTGTCCTCTGCTCAACACGCGCTCCAGTGCCGACGTATTCTTCGGTCTCGCGCCTGGCGCTCCCGACCGGAAGAGCTCTGGCGTCGGCGGCTCTGGCGTTGCGCTGGCGATGCGCCCACGCGCAAGCAGCCGCGGCATGGGAGAGCGCATAGTTGCTGGGTTCTTCACGCGGAAGATCGCGCCCGTGAGTACGACGTCCGCCATCGTCAAGTCCTATTAGCTGTGGTGTTCTCCGGGTTGCCTCCGACGGACGGGACTCGACACTCGCGCCAAGAAACGGGGTGATGCACGAGTATCTCACCTTGTTTTGCTAGAGATTTGAATATCTCACCTGGTTACGGTTTTTAAGGTGGTACCAGAAGTGCATCAGAAATTATAGTCAGATCGACACAGCGCCCCTGATCTGAGTTGCGCCTGTGCGACACAACCCGCTGATTGCCGATTGACAAGCTGGTGTCAAACGCGGACGCTGCAAGAGGCGACGCTAGACGACGCCATGGAGAGACGGAGGCATTTTCAACGCGGTGAAATGAGCGCGGTGCTGCTGGTGTGTGCAGCGCTTCTTTTTCCAGTCGCATTCAGCGCTGACAAGGCTGTGTACTCGCTCGATCTCGTCGGTATCAAGTCCGCCACTGGTGCGTTTGTTTGTTATCCATCATTCTAAGCAGGCATTCAAGGTAAAGCTGACCGAGTTCTTGGGGATTCTCTTTGAATGGCGCAGCATACACTGTGGCAGTGACCGTCGGCTCGGGCAGCAATGCGGTACGCCGTCGTCGGAGCTCTTCGTCACTGGTCTCTGGACAAATGGCTAATCTTTTTTTCTTAACGCGACAGAAATCTTTCCGCCTCATTGCCGACACGGGCTCGTCGAACGATGCTGTTCTGGGATCTGGCTGCTGTGGCAGCTCCGCCAATGTCACCTACAGTTGTGACGCGTCGAGCACGTGCTCAGCCTCCAACACGGAAGTCTCCCTTGCATTCGCAGGCGCCTCCATCTCGTACGTTCGAGCTTGTGGATGATTCCTTCAGTATTTGCCGCAGCTCTCTTACACTGTGTATGTTGTGCTCGCTTGCTTAGTGGCCACTTTGTCTCTGATACTTGGTCGTCGTCTCAGTCCGGGTCTGTGACGAAGGACTTCCTCGTCATCGACGAGCAGGACACGTTCTATCGATCTGAGTACGACGGTATCACTGGCCTCGCCTACTCGGCGCTCGCCAAACCCACAGGCTCACCCAAAACCATGTTCTACGAGAACCTCGTGGCGTCCAAGAGTGGCACGGCCGACGCCTTCGGCATGCTGCTGTGTGGAATCATGCAGCCGCTGCTGGAGCAGGACACGTACTCATCGCACGCCGGTCAGCTACTCATCGGCGGAATGGACGGACTCAAAGGAGAAACCTACTATAAGGGCTCGATGCTGTACACGCCCATCGCCCAGGTTGGCCACTCTTCTGCCTGTGTCGCGTGTATCTCAGTATTAATCATACCTTGTGAACTCCCGTAGGAAGCCTGGTACGTCGTCATCGTGTCGGACGTGGGCTTCAACGGACAAAGCCTTGGGCTGCCTTGCACCAGCTACAACGAACCTCAGGTCAGTGATAGTATCTCGCTGTTTCGAACGAACGTTTTCGTCTGACGCCGTGAATGCTTCTCCCCAGGCCATCGTCGACTCTGGTACTAGTAATATCGCGTTCCCGTCGGACGTCTACAACGCGCTCATGGCGCAGATCAAGACGGCCACAAAGAAAGCAGAGCCGACGTTTTCAGACACGTTCTTCGACTACCGAAAATCGTGCTGTGGCAAGGATTACTGCGACCCGGCCGACGCCTCGATCGCATTGCTCACGTTGCCATCGATCTACATCACACTGGCGATGCAAGACGACTCCGGCAGTGGAACCAAGAGCCACTATACGGTGGAGATCCCTCCAGAGTACTACTTCCGACCGGAGATGAACGGCGACAACTCGGACGTTGCGTGTCGTGCTATTGGTATCGCGGAAGGCTCAGCGATCGTGCTGGGAGACGTGTTCATGGACGGTTTGTTCGCGTACCACGACCGAGCCAACTCGAAACTCGGACTTGCAGTCGCCGACAACTGCCCGAACAGCGCTAATTCAACCAAGAAAGTCACTGTGACCACGAGCAAGACCGACGACTGGTGCGACTGCTTCTCGTCTACGCTCAAGAGCAAGAGTACTCTATCTCGCTATTTCCCGTGGGGCAGCGGATGCTTCTTCATGCCCTGGTGGCTCTACGTCGTCATCGCCAGTGTTCTCGTCGTCGTGATCTGCATCGGCATTCTAGGCTATTGGTGGTGGAGCGGCAGGAAAGAAAAGCAGAAGGCTATGGCTGGCGGCGCAACAGCGGTGTCTGCCGTGCCTGTCACCATCCAGGGAGGCAGCGAGGCGACCACTGCTCGAAGCAACACCATTGGTAGCGCGTACGTCGTCGCGCCAGACGGCAAGGACCAGCCATCGAACCAGCATCGTCAACCCCCATCGCAGCCACAGTACCAGCAGATCAGCTCGCAAGATGTAGGCCAGAACTACGCGAGGATGAGCTCTCCGCGCGACCGGCTCGACTCGCGGGCGTCCAGCATCGCGTTGCTCATGTCGTCCGACGATCCGACGGGCGGCGGCCACGCCCACCGCCAGCCACCATCCAAACAAACATCGTCGGCGTCTTCCTCATCGTACTACGCGGCATCTCCTTCTGCTGGAGAGCAGCGGCGGTCTCCAACGCGCAACAATAGCGACCGCAGTACCGCGAGCAGCACAGGCTTTTTATTGTGAGAAATGCGTTGGTTGCCTTTCTCAAAAACAAATCACACAATACAGTACACTGTGACATAAGCTGTACACTTGGGTGGGTACGAACAGCGGACGGACAGTCCAAAAGGGTACCCACAGTACAGCTTCCCCTGTGTATACGCATGATTGATGTTCTGCAAGTACCGAATATCTCAGGGAGTGATCGCCAGTGTGGCTTCCCATTGCAGTCGTCAGAACCAGACGCGCGGAAACATGGCATCGGACGGCGGGGACTCGGATGACTCGGGCTTCGATGACGGCCTCTCGTCGGACGAGATGCTGCTCGGCCGTATCGCACAGATGCGCAACATGATGAACTTGGCGTCCGCGGCGGCGCCGTCTCCAGCGACTCCCAACTCGCGCCAGGAGCCATCAAAAGCCACTCGAGGCGTTACACCGGCCACTAAGACTCAAGCGAGCACTACACTAAAGCCACAGCATGACACTGTGGAAGGCAACGTCAGCCACTCAGACGAGTCGCTGGCTGCCGCGGGGGAGCTGCGTCGGCTGTCTCTTCGTGATGCGGCTGCGAAAGATCCTGTGGAACAGACAGCGTCTCCACCACCGGCGTATGATCGTCAGCACGAGGAAGACAGCGAAGAAGAAGAGCAGGAACACGACGAAGGGGAGGAAAAAGAAGAGGAAGAAGAAGAAGAAGAAGACGATGGTTACACTGTGACGTGGTCGCGCGGGCAGCTGGGTCTTCTATTCAAGGCGAATGCCCGTGGGCAGGCGGTGATCCGCCGCGTGAACCGCAAGAGCTCCTCGGCCGAGGGGCTCCACTTCGCGCGTGTGGGCGACGTGCTCATGGCGCTCAACGGCGAGAGCATGCGCGGGCGTCCGTTCCAGCAGATCGTCGACGTGCTGCGACTGCCTGACTTCCCACTCACGCTGTCGTTTCAACCCGCACGGTTCGACGACGAAGATGATGACGGCAACGGCAACGGCAACGGCAACGGCAACGG